>JAYKQN010000007.1:7692500-7877500 GCA_036785175.1 Eupleurogrammus muticus
TCAATGTTAAGGTGTTTACTATGTGGAAAAAAATAAATAAAATCAGTACGCAGCACCAAAAGAACTGTGGAAGCTTGCACTTTATTGGAAAAAAAAAACAAAAAACAAAAACAAAAAATAATCTGCCGGGACAATGCAGCAAAATATGCTTCATTAACGAACGTGGGGGGGGGGGGCGCGCTTTCACGCTCAGGTCGTCTTTCATTCACACAAGCCATCCCTTTCTGGGACTGGCTGGATCAGTTCTATATACACAAAGCGCCGATCAACAGCGCTCTATTCTCCCGAACAACTGGACCCCCCCCCCCACACCCCCCACCACCCAAACATACACCTGATGCCTCACCCTGCACCCCCCCCCCCCCTCCCCACCTTTACATTGTCCTAAAAACGCTCCAGTGCTCGCCTATGGAAACATGATCTGAACATGAAAGGGACCCCCCCCTCCCCCGGCACATTCATGGTTGGAAAAGGGGCAGCCAAGGAGCTCTTGTTAAATGGAAGAATAAACGGCATGCCGAAAGCATCAAAAAAAAAAAAAAAAAGAAAAAAAAAAAGCATAAATGCGGATTCCTTTTTTTTCCAATAGTAATGCTGCCTTGATCACAAAATGTAGTGCTCTTTGTGTCGTGGAGGAGAAAAAAAAAAAGTCGCCAAATCCACAGAAAAATCGACGGCGTTGATGAATTATACATATCCTTCGTGTGACCCCCCGCCCCCCTCGAACCACAGATAACTGTACAAGGCATCATGCGAGTACAGAGAATATTTAGTGCCCCAACAGCAAAATCTGTCATCTCTTTAAACTTTATATTAACTTCTTCTTTTTTTGTTGTTTTTCTTTAAATCATCTCAATCACTCAAAATCCAATTCTACAATCAATCATACCTATATGTATAAACCTGAAGACCTTCCACCAGGAGAAGATCAATGACTAGTTACATATCTTTTTTTTTTTTTTTTTTTTCAAATGCCATCCTCTCTTTAGGTAATTATAAATAAATACAAACAATACACAAGGAATGTCTACTGCAAACAATACATAGAAAAAGAAAGAAAAAAAAACTGTGGTGTGAACTGTTTTTTTGTAAATCCGTTTCCCAATCTGAGGACGCTTTGTACGAAGGTAAGTCATGACTGATGATCAAAAGAAGAGACTCTCCCAGCCTCACCTGGAGAAAGAGGAACAAAACAAGCACTTTTGGAAGTGAGACAACAACCCATATTGTTCTTTTGGTGATTTTTTTTTGTTTAGAGTTTCATTAACGTTGATGAAAAAGCTCTCCCTTTGGGTGTTCCGTTTCTCATTCCAGGGGGCTGAGTTGATCCCTGTCCACATGGATTTTTTTTGAATGGCAGCGCGTGCTCTGCTTCTCCTTCCGATGACTTCGACATGACTAGGATGGGCACAATGTCCACTGTGACGCCTCTCCGAGGTGGCCGGAGCCACTCCCGAGTCGCTGTGATTTTTATTCAACAAGTCTTTATTGGGCCGTTCGCTCTCAGAGAGAGAGAGAGAGACAGAGAGAGAGAAAGAGAGAGAGAGAGAGATGAGTTCATTAGAAGCAAACTCGCGGGTTCGCTCGGATAGTTGACGTTGTCGTGTTTCATCTTCAGACGGGAAACGCTGCTTTTTTCCCTCCACTCGAGGTTACATAAACTGCATCTGGGAAACAAAGCACAGAGTCACAGATAAGCGAGTTATAGATGCGGTTTGTTAAACCCAATATCTGAACTCCTGATGCCACTTTACTTCCAACTCTCTGTGTACATGGAACACATGCACAACACCGCAAAATAATAATAATAATTAAAAAAAAGGTATGAAGCTGGCAACACACGATAAGAGCTGAGTTCCTATTCACAAAAGACTAGAATCACTGCTAAATACAGTTGGTTTATTCCATGATCTCATCCCATGAGTCACATCAATGCCTGCTATGGAAGTAAAGCTGAATCACCAGCGTTTTAAAATTTAAATGACATTAAGAAGCATTTGATTTTTATTTTTTGCATTGAAATTATGCATCTTGGTCCCCAACCCCCTCATATTATTATTATTTTCACCCAATTATCACAAATTTCGAATGGATTCTAGTCTTAAAGGTCAAATGCTTTGAATAATAATATATTTAAGTTGCCCAAATTCACAACTTGAAATCCAAGTTTAGAATTCTGCATTGTTGGATTTGAGGCCGAATTGAAATCCAAAACGTATCCCAGATGTTTAATCTGAATTTGTAAACTAAAATTTTAGGACCTGAATTTAAATAACTTGAATCCATATCATTTAAAATATAAAAGTGAAAAAGATTTTTTTTTTGAAGAGGGGCTATAAATTCAGATATAAAATTTCAATGTGAAATCAATTGACTCAAAATTTAAAAAAAAAAAAAAAAATCTAGTGAGATATTTACTTCCATACCTGCATTTTTCCCCTTTACAACAATGACTCAGATTGTCTTGCTTTCAACGAGGCCTGTGACATTTACTCTAAACCTCCACAAGGTTGTGGATGAGTCAACTTTCAGGCCTGTGTGAAACCACTGATTTTGATTGTCAGTGTGACACTAGTCCTGTGTAAATAGAGTTCAGTCTCCTGCATAGCCAAAAAAAAGGAAACTCTACTAAATCAATCCTCATTCAAACAGGAGACAAGATGTGTGCGCAGATTGCAAAGTGTGCGAAGCAGCCAGCTGGGGAGTGCGGCACAGTGGCGTCTCACAGGGGCCAACGGCCGACTTTAAATCATGCAGTTTTTGTCGACTATGTGGATCCTGAGTTGCAATCAAGCGCACAGGGGAAAAAAAAGGAGACGAGCGGTACCTAAAGGTGCTTTATAAGAAATTCTGCAGAAAGAGCTGTGCAAACGGATCCTTCCCCGGTGCTCTGAGGGGGCTGAGACTGGAAGGACTAGAAGTTGTGGGTGACTGAGTCCCAGAGGAGGAAAACACAGCAGGAGAGAAGTAGAGAACCAGTAATAAGAAAAGGAAACTCCGTGATAAAAGGTGATGCACCTAACGACGTTAAGTCGGAAAACAGCATCACAGACCTGGAATTAGATCAAGGTATATGCAGCGGCTGTGAGGTGGAGGCGGATTTAGCAACACGGTAAAAGCTCTCATCCCAAAGACGTTTGGATTCGTAGACGATGCAAAAGAAAAGATGCGAGCTGCCTAAGAAATCTAAAAATAGGAATTCGCTAATCGGAGGTTGGCGACCGAGCGTAATGTTTAAAGTAGCTTGCAAAGTTGGATTTTGGGGTTTTTAAAACCACCGCAAACACATTCTCAAACTGTGGGGAAACGCTGCTGTAGAAGCAAATATCTGAAATCCCCTGAAAAACTCTATTCTTTTAGCTTTTCTTTTTATTTTGGCGGGTTTCATGCTCGAGACGTAGAAGGAGACGTTCCAGACGTGGACGGCCGTTACCTGTGCGCCTGGGTTGGGGCCGAAGGGGTTGGGTGGCCTCATCACGGGCTGGGTGTACATCATGGTGGGCTGCGTCATCATCATGGAGCCCATGTGAGGCGGCTGCTAGGAAACAACAAGTAGAAGATATGCATCAAACATTTTTTTTCTGATTTTATCACATGTGATAAATCACAAATTGTTGCATTATGATTAATAACTGGGGGAGTCGTCTTGTTTGCAGAGAAACTGTTTGGCGTCATCTGACAAATATAAAGACTTGTTCATCATGTCTTAACATTACCATTTCATTCATCCTTATCTTCTATGTGGTAATGCTGTACGTGCGAGCACATGTCTGTTATTCACAACATTTCCAGCTTTTCTAGCACGACAAACATGTGAGGTTAGACAAACAGACGTGACCCGATCTGCTTCACTATTCAAACGTTTAGACGAGCTGATGATTAATCGATTAGTTGCCAGCTATTACATTAGTCGTACAGTATTTTAAGAATCGATTCAAGTAAATGTCCACATTTTTTTGGTTCTAGCTTCTCAAATCTGATCATTTCCTGGTTTCTTTAGTCTGATCTTTGGTTTGTGGACCGTTTTAACAATGTCTACTTTGTTTAATTTTTATTGTACTCTTGAATCTTGAAAAAAGGTAGTTGCAGCACTAATTAATACACTTCAATTCTAATATATATATTATGGTCAACTTCAGAGTTGTGCAAAGACTAGAAATCAAAGTAATAACATAACAACACTGCGTAAAATAAAAGTTCATTTCCCAAAATGATGTCCTCATATAAAGTCATGCATGTTCAGAGCTCTGTGGCAGTGAGGAGTGTGAAGTGACATGAAATATAAGCATGATGCCGTCCTCGTAATGAGGCTCGATTTATCTGGTTCTGGGTGCAGGAACAAAACGAAACCTTCGACTGAGGGGGGACACATATACTGTCGCCTTCTTGTAACTCCTTTCCCATTTGAGAAACCGACGTTTGTACTATATAGATGATAAAACGTTGTTAGCCGTGTTCCCGCTTTCAGAATGTGAGCGATTACTGCACAAGTGAACTAAATAACAGGAAGAAGAAGTCTCTCCTCCTCGCATGCGGAGTGAGGAAACCGTCCCCGGCGGACTTACCATTGCATATGCCATCATGCCTGTCGGTGTGGTTGCAGGGAAGGCCATGACAGATGGTGCCTGAGGTGACAGGAAGACAAAAAAAAAAAAGAAAAAAAGATCACTTCTACAGAATCAGGACACGGCATTAACCCAACCCACACAGACTGCCATGCACTCAATTCATTTAAGATAATTGGATTATTTAATGCAAAAGTTAATTTTACAGCACAAAAAAAATTCATCTCACATTTAAACCTTAAATTTACTGCAACTAATAGTTATTAGATTATCGAATAACCTGATTATTTTATTGATAAATTGTTCATAAAAAAAGAAAAAAAATGTCAATTAATGTTTCTCAAAGCTGCAGTTAGAAGCAGATTTTGTTGTTCACCAAATCAAACATAACAAATTTACTATTTTGAAAGACTAAAGAACCCAGAAAATATTCATATTTATCTTAAAAATGACTCAAATCAATTATCAATTCTCAAAATAGTCTAGAAAGAAGTTAATAATTGTGGACAAGTCGATTAACCGTTTTAATGCTGCAGCTCTACTCTTAAAGAGAGTGGTTAAATGACAAAGCCGACCTTGTTCAATTTGCCGTTGCCCCTCTCCCTGCTTCATTTAAAACTGCATTTTTTTTTCTCTAGTAAATCAAGAACGCAGCTTGAACAGAAGCAGGAAGGAAGGAGACCGCGAGATACTGTGAGAAAAACAGCTGCAGGATTTCGTGAAAGTAGTTGAAGGTTACGTTGAATGGTGAAGGTGGAAAAGAGGCTGAGATACGTCATTTAGGACACCAGATGCTGAACCCTTCCTCAGAGAAATTAATAAATGATAAACCACATACGATGTGTGAAAGATTACTAAAATTTAGTGTTTTATTGGAGAGGGATCAGATTTTTTGAATCTTTTTTTTTTTTTTATTATTATTATTTATATAAACATGCCATTGACACAGGTCAAGAAAAGCGGGAAAAAAAAAAGAGCAGCAAAGTCCTGGAGGTAGAAGCTGGTTACTGGCAGGTGCAGAGCTCCTTGTGGAAAGAGATTAGAGCGAGTCTGTTTCTCCAACAGCCCCCGCAGTGATAACAAACCCAGATTTGATTCTGACCCCCCCCCCCACCCCGGGGGGAAAGGATACGTTTCATTAACTATTCAGTCGTTGGCGGAGGGAGGCGCGAGTGAGTCAGACGTGACGCCGCTGCCAAAATTGGCGCTTTCATCACAGACGCCACTTGTGTCTTTTTTTTGCGCCGGGGCCTCTCCTTCAGAACTCCTCCTTCCGCCGACAATGTCTGGTCTGTGTTTGGGGGGGCGGCTCGGCCGGAGTCTCTCAGATCACCGGTAATGACATGATAGGCCTCGTTTTCTTTGTTTTCTCCGCATCATGTTAAGGATTCTCCTTTTTTAAAGAGGAAACTCTGAGTGGCTTTTCACTGTGATCACAAGCACCGGGTGTGCAGTAAGAGCTCGGACCGAGGAAAGAAAGTTTTTGAACATTCTGATCAAAGTTGGGACGACATATTGGATTTTTTAAAAACCAACACAGTGAGTAGGGGTGCACGGAGAGGACAGAGGAAAAGGTTCTGATTAGGATTCAGTTGAAGTCCTCAGCCTTCTTATGTATCCCTTCAACTAATCCATCAGAGTTCTATTCATTTGCATTAAAACTCAATCATCTAATATGACCAGACAAACCAGAGACTTTTGATCTGGTGAACATGTGGCGTGGCCTGCAAACAGAATACATTTGGCAGCAACACATATCAAACTGCAATCTGACAAACCCAAAAACCTTTAAAAAGTTTACCCGAACTGGAAAAAAAAAAAAATTGTTTGCGACTCAAAGTTTGCCGCTTCCTGTTTCTGTCTGAAAAGCTGTGAAAACTAGACTAAACTTCCTTTTAAGCGGGAAATGTGAATTCATTGATTAACTTCCCTACAGCTGTATTGTTGCAGATTCCCAGCAAACAGGAAGCATCACTTTATACTTGTATATTACACTGGTTTATGAAAATAATTAGATTCATTTATGATTTACACTTTGGACAAATGTTTTGCTCTCAAATCTATTCTGTTTGATTGCATGATAAAGACAGAAATGTCACTGCTTTACACACGTTTACAGCTCTTAAGATTTGTTAGAGACCCAACAACTATTCTCCTCAACGATTAACCAGTTAAAAAATCAATTACTGAAAGGATTATCTGAAGTTGTTTGGTTTCTAAAATGGTGTAAAATGTTGATCACTGTTTCCCCAAAGCATTTTTTTGTCCAGACCAACAGTCCACAACCCAAGATTCATCAGTTAACTATAATAGAAGACAAAAAAAGCTGTAAATTTTCAGATTTGAGAAGCTGGATACAGGGAATTTGACATTTTTCGTTCTTAAAAATGACTCAAAACAGTTGCTAGTTAATTGGAAACAAATCAATTAATCAGCCAATTGTAGGAAATAGCTTTACTGTTCTACATTGGTTGATAAAGGAGCCCTTTCGAACCGTTAACAATCCTGGTTGATCCATTAGTATAAAACAGCAACAGCTACTGTAAAAGTTGCTGAGAATCTCCAGTGTGGTAGGAGGGAGGAAAAAAGATTCTGGGACAATTAATACGCTCAGTATTGACCACAGATACACTGCGACCGAGTGGAAAACACCTCAACGCAGTAAAAGGGAAAGAAGGAGAAGAATGACAGGACGGCCGACACCACAGACAGACAGGAGAGCGTGTGAGCGGCAGGACACGCGATAAAGAGAGTTGAAGGACACTCGGGGGACAAGGAGAGCAAACACACGATTCGAGGGGAGGGGGAAGTCGTCCAGAAAAAGCCGTTAAGTCCCACAGTCCGTCAACACCTTTCACTGACGAGTCGGCCAGAAATTGACTGGCATTGCGAAGCTCGGCCGGGGCGTTTTCTTGGCAGCCCGAGGAGCGGACTCATTTTTAAATAACGGGAACTTGATATATTGCCTAAAAAGCTGTAATAAAGTGATTCCAAACGAGCCTGATACTGAAGGGGCTGATAATGGACTGAGGCCTGGCTGCTGCATGCTGTGGGTTTGCGATGTTTAAAATAAATAAATAAATGAATAAATGAAACAGAGTCCTGCCAGCGTGCTGGTGCTGTTAGCTGTGGCTCGGCCTCTGGACAGAGCGGTGCGGAGTTAATGTCACAACCAGTACATGCCAGTGGTGGGTCAGAGAGCAGAGTCGTTGCAGCAGATGTACGGTAGGGATGGACTTACGTATTGTGGGAAATGCATGCCGTTCTGTATGTTTGAGCCCCCGGTGGGAAACAATTACACGTTGCAACAGACACACACACAACACATTAGAAGAGTCATTTGGAGCAAACAAACAAACAAACAGACAAACTCTGGTATGGCAACACAGACAAGACAAGACATGAGACAACAGAGAGAATCCCACTGAGCTTAAAGCCCCTTCCAGACATGATTTAAGAATCAATTAGGTTTGTGGACCACCTACAGAACAATTTGATCTCCCCTCATTTTTATGTAAAGATATACATTAGAAAAAATGTACAAAATTAAGTAACCTTCAATTTAAAAAAAAAAAAAGAAACAGCAGAGCCATGAAAAAAGGTGAAATTTAACCAATATGATGTTCCACTTGATCAATATTGATGCATTTGAAGTTATCTCCTGCCTTACATTCCATTTATTAAGATTTTTATCCCTTGAAGTCCTGAGAGATTCTCACTAACCTCACGTTTCTATGAAGAAATATGAACTGGTCCACCTTTCTTGGTCACACTTTGTCCAGTTTGTACCCAGGATCACATGTTTGACTACCCTCATTTAACAGATGATAAAAGTGAAGATTTTTCATTTAAAAAGTTGTGCTGGGTGCAAGATGTTTCCCACTTCCTTGAAAAGTTTCAACATCACACTTGAGTTGGGTCGTATCAGATTGATGATTTTTCCCCCTTTAGGAAGGGTCTTTAAGCTCTTTATTCAGGATAGTTGCTCAAGGTGACATTTTCTGCTAGGGGAAAGTACATTCAACTGGTTTTTACTGAGTCTTGCTTTCATGTAAAAAATTGAGTGATTTGCTGTAGCTGTCGTGACTTTATAAACATTTATTGACAACCGCGTGACACAAGTTCAATCATCAATAGATTCTGAAACCCACGTACGCTGAGGAACTGTGAGAATACAGACAACAACAGAAGCAGTGGAGATAAAGACGAGAGCAGTGCGGGGTCCTACCATGGTCGCAGGGTTCCAGGTGGTGGAAGGCGCCGTCTTGGGCTGCCAGTTGTTTCCGCCCGTCAGCTTCTTCTCACCTGGCTGACTCCAGTGGAGATCACTGCAGAGATCAAAAAAAAAAAAAAAAAACATCAGCTGCGCTCCGTATGCGGCGTCAGAAGCATTAAGTTACGTATTGAGGGAGTGTACTCACTTCTTGGCTGTGCCGTTGCCAATTCCCAGATCTGGATCGGACAGAAGCAAAGTAATGAATGCATAGCAATGGAAACCAGCATAAATGAAGCTTCTTCCTTAACCGCTACCTCATATAGAGAGTGGGTAATACTACTACTATGTTTAAGTTGTGCTATAAATTACCATATAAATGTGTTTTTAAAAATTAAGTCAAACTGTATTTTCAACTGTTAAAGCCTACATACTGGAAAATACAATATGAGAAGTACCCAGAGTAGCTTAAGCTATCTTTAATCTAGAACCTGTGAGGCCAACATTAACCAAAAGGACCAGGAGTCTCTGGATTATACACATTAGATGTACTAGATTCGAGCATACAAGTAGTAGTAGTTCACTGAGTTTCACAGAAAAAGCACTTCATTATAAATTGACAAATTTACATGTAATTCATGGCACAACTAAAGCGGGATCCAAATATTCATCTCTCGCTGTTCACTGCCATGCATATTATTCCTGAAATAAGATTCCATGTTAGACAACAGGAAGGGGAGGGGCTTAGGCTCCCTGTAATAATCTGCTTCTAAAACATTAATGAAGATTACACGTTTGATTGGCAGAGTATCTTTAGTGGCACTTACTGCCGACGAGGTTGGCCAGCGAGGAGTCCAGGTCGTTGGACACCAGCTTGTGAGACTGTTGGCCGTTGGGGGTCAAGCTCTGATTGGGCGAGGACGCCACTGTAGGTTTGAGGATGTCACCTAAAACATCTTAAGCAAAGGGGGCAGGACAAGGGGGAAAACGAAGGGGGGTAGGGGTGGGGGGAGGGTGAGAGGTTTGGGAGGCCCAGAACAGGTAAAGACACGATACAACAGATACACAAGACAACACGCACAAAAATAACAAAGAACAACAAAAAAAACACGCGACAGTACATGCGATGTGCACGCACACGCACACACACACACACACACACACACACAGACAGAGAGAGGATGTTTAGCGTGGATGAGGCAGGAAGCGCCGCTCACAGTAAAAACTCAAAAAAATCAAGCCAAAAGACTGTGTGAGAGGAACTGTGTGTGGAGTCAACTCACCCAGTCATGCATATGCCATGCAAAAAGCCAAGAGCCCAGGGAGTGTGTGTTTAACCCCGGGACGAGGGAAATAAAAAAAAAAAAAATAAAAAAAAAGAATGGTGTGAGATCGTGAGCAGCCTAGAACCCAGTGAGCATGTTAGAGCTTTTTTTCCAGTTACAAACATTACTTTAGTCTTACCAAATTAATGATGACATGTTATTTTTTATCATGATAACCGCTATAATTACACTATAATACAGTAGTGATGCATTGTGCGTCAACCTCAATCGTACTCCAGTTAGTAAAAGCAGTATTTACACCTTCGTCTTACAAATACTTATGGTAACGTATGGATTATAAAACAAAAACACAAGCAAGAAGATCTCCAACATTTATAATTTCATTAATCACAGGTTAAAAAACAAACTTAAGTGCATAATAAATGTGACCAAATGTAGTGAGTTTTGCACCAGTGGAGTGCAGCTATGTATGTTTACTCAAGTACTTCAGTTCAATTTTTAGGCATTGGTAGTTTTCAAACCACTACTTTAATAACATCAAGCTCAGAATAGTGTATTATTTTTCACTTAAGTAGGATTTTCATGCTGGACTTTTACATCGTTGCACCTTTACTTAGATAAAGAATCTGAATACTTCTTCCACCAATGGGATTCCTGTAACAATAAATAATCTTTATGCAAGTCCCATCCCAGCTGAAATGATTTCTACGACCACAGTGAACGGATACACAACACACAATGTCATTCTTTGCACCTGTGCATGCTAAAAATAAACATTCTGATGATATGGCAGACACACGACACATGAGTCGATCCCCGAAGATAAGAAACATTGACGGCAGCTTTCGCTTTGGCAGGACGTTTCTTCGACCTCTGGTACAAGGATTATGGTTAATAAGCACTAAGCAGTGACTTTAAAAAACCATCAGTATCTTGTTTCACAAAAGGTCTTTTTACCCCATTAAGGAAGTTCTTGGTGGGTTTTGATATAAAATGCCATTTTGGTTAATTGCTCATGACTACAATTCCTACACTGGACACGCTGCCACTGTTGCTTTTTTCCAGCACTTTGATATTCTATAGGACCTGATCCAGATGAACAAGCATGCATGTCCCACAAACCTTCAGGTGGCAGCAGAGTACACCAGGGCCTGCCGAGGGGGGGGGGGGGGGGGGGGGGGGGGGGTCAACACTTACCTGTAGAATCCAGGTTGTTGGCGTTGACGTTGTTGCCGAACACGGAGTCGAAGTCGACGTTAAGGCCTCGAGAGTTCTGGGACTGCTGGGGCGTCGGGGAGGCTGTAAACCCTGCTGAGGGCGAGAGGACGACAAACCATCAGGATCCACACCTCTGATACTCTCACAGCACAAAAAAAAAAAAAAAGAAAAGACTGATCAGACTGATCTTACTCCATTGACAGATGATGATTTGATTTTTTTTTCAATATAAGTCAAGATGATTCTATTTAATAATGGACTAATTTTACTATATACAAGATATTCCCCCATGATAAGATTTAATTATTTTGCAGTGCAACAGGAATTCAAGCAGCTGCTCCAACTCTGCCTCACACGCAAGGATGCTTTTATTGAAGAGATCAATGTTACACCATCCATGTCTGCATCTCCTTCATGCCCAAGTACACTATTACATCAAAAAAATAATCACAACAGAAGAAACAGAAGCTTGTGGAGTTCTAAAGTAAACTAATAAAATGCTACCAATTTCTATTGAGACCCAGGAGGGAAAAAAAGTCATTTTTTAAACTCAACCTGATTAGAATTTCACAATATGTGAACTGTAGTAGACGTCAGGACGCAAGAGAATCTGTAATAAAATTTGTAATAAATAAGTATAAATAAAAAAAAACAATAGATAATAAGTACAAGTCCTGACATGTACTACAGTTACACTTTGTTTTTCCCTTATGAACATAAATGAGCTTTTTTCTGCATATTCATACAGATCACAATTAAGATATTCACTCATTAAAAAGCCACACTCCCCATATTTTGATGACACTTTTTAGCCACATTTGTCCCCACTCAGGATCATCAGGACTCATTAAAGTACCGTGTACAGTTTGTAGTACACATTTTGTTTGTGCTACTATCTCACATAATGTACATAGGATCTCACGTATTGTACTGTGTACAGTATGTGAGATAGTAGCACAAACAAAATGTGTACTACAGACATAATTAGCCGGGTCTCAGGACAATAAGGCGACCATCTTGACCAGCGTGATATCATGATCATTTGTGAAGCTTAAAACCATCATACACAGAGGGATTACAAGATGGGCTTTATTGATCACTGCAGAGGGAAATTGATCCTCTGCCTTTGAACCGTCCTACGCACACTCACACATACACACACACACACACACACACACGAAGTGATGAGCGCACGGCGCCAGGGGACAAACTCTGGCGAGGTGGTGACGCAGGCCGAGGCATCAGGATACCGCCCTGTTTCCCCCGCATTCTCGCCACTAATGGAATATAGAGACGCACGACGTGACAGCTCCCCGAAAGTGAAGCCAAAACATCTTGATTTCACCGTGGTCTTGTGACAAATAAAGATGATTGATTAGTTCCTGTCTGCGGCGTGGATAATAAGTCTCCCCCCCTCCGTGTTAGAGGATGGAACATGAACCAAACTAATAGGTTTCCCTCAAATACATTTTTCTCCTAAGATAGTTCCTGTCATTTTCGGTCATTCTATCACGCTAATGTATCTTAAAGGGCAAATTTTTCCAGAGACGTTTCAATTCAATTCGCTATCTGACAATATGAAAAGGGGGTGTGACATGATGATTGACAGCTGTGACAGGCGTTCTCACATCTCTGTCAGGAGGTGGGCTGACTACTATGCTGATGTCACAGAAGCACGAGGAAGAACTATTTTTTAGTGAATGATTCTGTCCATCTTTATATATCAATGCTTCAGAAAAGCAGCAAGTTTATTCATATTTTCCTCACTAGAAATTCAAGCTTTTTAAACAATAGATACTTTAATACTTAAAATTGAAGGTATTTTGTGTTATAATAGTTGAGGTTTGCTTTGTTGTGTTGCTTGTCCTAGGAGGAAACTGCTCGTCTCTGACTCTTCTATAATTAATTTGTTGAGAGATTGTTGAGTCTAGGAGGTCTTTCCTCTTTTTTGTTTTATTTTTAATTTTGAGGAAATTAATTTCAAAACATTTACCATTTGTGGTTATTTAATGAAACGCAACTGTGGCTCGGCTGTGATAAATATCTGAAATCTGAAAAGTGATTATAATAAACAGCAAAACCTCAGCACCTACCTCTGAATAGACCAGCTACGGCAGGGGGCTCAGATTGGAAGAGAGGAGTGGTGGCGTAAGGGCTTGGCCCACAGAAGGAGTCTGACACACAGCGACAACAGCGGACAGGCAAAGGACCAGATGGAGAGAGAGAGAGACAGAGAGAACAAGAGGAAGAGGGAAGAAGATTATGAAGATACAAGACCGGCAGAAAAAAAAATACAGCAGCAGGGGAAGCCAAGCAGCTGGAAACAAAGATCAGGATTTGCAGGACAAAAGCGGGAGGAAGCCGGCACTCGTCACACGGTGGAGACTAAATACAGGGCAAAAGTGAGGGCAACACACAACTAGCGGCTGACCACCAAACTATGCAGGCTCACGCCCATAAGCTTGTTGGAAGCAAGGAAAGGTGGCACGTTCAGCTGGGAGGGGGGGGGGGGGGGGGGGGGGGGGGAAACTCTGATTTAACTGTTAAGACATCGCCAGAATCTGATTCACCGACGTCTCACTACTTTGGGGTCAACAAATCCATCCACCAGACGCCACAGTACCTGCGATGAACGTCTCTGTCTGCGTGGTAGAGTCAAGATCGGACGCCAGGGAACAACTTGAATTAAAAAAGGGATTGTAATGATCTGGAGAGGGGGGAGGGGGAAGAAATGAAACAAAAAAAGTGAAAAATGCTGCTGGGAAACAAAAGAATGACAGACACTCATGCAGCAGAGAGTTTGAGGCCCTTGAAACACAAACAGGGACAGAAAGCAAACAGGAGATTAAAACAGCCCAAATCAAAGAATGTTAAGAGCTGAGAAAATAAACAGGAGGAAACCTAGGCAGATTGTGGAAGGGAAACAAATATTTAGAGACAGGCAGCATGCCAGATCTTTGATGAATGTTAAAAAAAAAAAGAAAAAGTGTCAAGAAACGCCATGTTCTGACCAACGACCCGAAACCAGCTCAGGCATTTCCTCCACTTCTATCCCTGCTGCTCGCAAATTTACACTGTAATTCACTCGATGAAGAATTTTAAAAACTCGCCGTGAGGAAGTTTCGAAACATCAGTACACACACATGCAAAAAAAAAAAAAAAGGAACGGAAGACACGATGCAGTAAGACGATCCCACCGAACACTTCATGGCTAGGCGTCCGAGAGGACAGACTGCCAGTGTCCGAGGACGCGGTGACGGGCAGGTGGACGGCATCGACAACGGGAAGCGTGAGGAAAGGGTTTGAGTTGGGAATGGAATCCTCCACAATATCTGCCACAGGGGTGAAAGGATCTGAGTAGGCAGAGAGGAGGAGGACACAAAAAAGGAGGACAGGAAACAAAGGAGAAGGGGACAGAGAGATTATGCTGGAGAGGGGAGGGGGTGAGAAAAGTTAAGGAACAGGAGTTAAGACGGAAAAAACTGCATGCAAGATGACATGCATTGGAAGGGGGTGGGAGGTGTCACTGATGCAGGCGAGAAGGATTAATAAGAGCGGTACTGGTGTTAAGGCAACAGGCTGATACCATGCACTCCACATGTGCTTCTATTGGCCCAAATTTCAGGTCAGGCACAGCAGCCTTATCACTTCTGCTTCATGAGTCCAGAGGTCAAAGGGTCTCTGATATCGGAGGGGGGGTTAGAGTCCGAAAAAAAAAAAAAAAAAAAAAAGGACGGTTTTAAAAGACACCAGTGTTCGCGACTTGGGGGAGAAAAAAAAAAAAAAAAAAAAAAAAAACGACAGCTGCGGGATGTTTGTGTCATATTTGCGGGAATCTCGCCTGACCCGCGTGTGCCAGAACACGACGGGTCCCAACATAAACACTTACCAGATACTGTAATCATAATGTCACTTTGAACTCACAGGCTGTAAAATAAAAGACTTATTATCTTGGCCTACATTTAAATTGTTTGTAAAAGCGGCAGGAATGGGATGTAAAACATCCACAGTGCTACTACGCGGGTACATGGGAGGTTGTGACATCAGAACAGGAGCTATTTTTAAATGGCTTCAGCAACACTACAGAGGAGGCCAGATAGGAACAGAAAAAGAGGTTGATTTAATTTCACAGTTTTGTGCATAAGCAGAGACACTAAAGAACTAAATATTTACATAAAGTTTTTCTTAATGATAGGGCCCCTTTAATTTTTATTTAGCCCAAGATTGCCTTCCAAAAATAAAAGTAGTGACGTGTTATTGAAGAAAATGAGCACAGACTACTTGGCCTGATCTGCCCTCTAATAGTTTGCGGGCAAACACGAGCCGTATCTGTGTCAACCGTTTTTATTTACATACCTTTAGATATGAGACTGAAGTGAAAAGCACACAACATTATAAACGAGATATGAGCTGAGGCTGCAAACTGCAAATGTTCACGATGCACATTATACTATTAAAAAAAGAAAGGCAGCATCCATTAGTGTCATATTCAAATCATGCGTCAAGTAACACTGTACACACTGTGTACACACTGTGTAAAAGGTTATCATTTATAAGCAAGGCAGGTGTTCTGCAGGCACTGGATGATAAAAATATGACAAAATAATTGAAAAACACTTGACGCTCTTTCACTTTCTTTCTGTAAAAAAAAGTCTATATAGGATAAGCGAGAGATCAATGGGTGCTAATGTGATAATGGTTCAACACTGAAACTAGGCTACTTAAAACCCATTCATGTACACATTCATGAGAAGAGAATAATGATTTCATATAGCAGTAGGCACATATACTATTTTTTTCCAGATGTTTTTTGATCTGTAGCTCTAAATCAGATAAAAGATTTTAGTCTGTTGAGCAAATGTTGTCAGCTGCATCACAGCAACTGGTTTTTGAAACATTAAACTGCTTTATTCAGAGATTTTACTGTTTTAAATCAGCCGATCAGTTTCCTTCGAAGAGAGAGACATCTAAAGATAAAAAACCTCCTTAATGGTGATCAATTATAATATCTTGAATCCACTAAGAAGTAAACTGCAGAGAAGCAGAGGCAGCAACTTCCATTAATTCGTGCTACTTCATGACGTCATCGTTGACGGAACCACATTTAACGGTTTCAGCTTGGTAAATGAGGGATTGTGAAATTTCTGTCCACCTCACACAAAGAACCACAACAAAGATCAATTAACTTTGAGCAGGTTACATTAATGGGTTTTAAACATCTGGGAGAGAACTTTAACTGCACCCTGGATCTTTCCTTTTTAGGAGAGAAAACGCAAAACTGCAAAAGGATTCACAGGGCTGAGTCGAGGAGATGTTGTGCTGGCTAACGAGCGTGCGTCGTGCAACGTGTTCGCCTGTAAACGGCGGCACGGACTGAAGCGCTGCCAGGAAGAAGCGGGCTCTCACCTCCCCATGTGTTGGCGGTGGAGAGCGGCAGTGGCTGCTGGAACGCTGGCTGCAGGTCCAGCAGGTTGTTGGCGGCCTTGGAGGTGCTGGAGGGGAAAGGGCGGAGGGAGGGGAGGAAACAAGGGCAGGGAGGAGAAATCAGATGCAAAATGACAAAACATTAAGAACAGATTGCACGTCTTCTATCTAAACCCCACGTCGGGTTTTTCCTCATTTGCAAAAATACTTACTTGTGTTGCATTTTGTGCCGCTGCACTGTTATCAGTATTACTGCAGCGTTCCAGTTTCTACACAGAAAAACTTCTGATCTTATCTTAGAGAACTAGGAGAACTCGATTGTGAAGTGTTTTAGAACATGCACATGCTAATAGCACTGCTACATCACTTGAGTCAACAATAATCTACAAACCTTTATCTGTAAAAGAACAAAAAACAAAAAGTAAAACTGATCTAACAAATGACTATTTGTACGCATCTGAACGTACGAACGGCATCAGCCGCAATGTCTTCGAAGTCCCGTTGACCTCACCCGTTATTGGAGCTGGGGGTGGAGAAGAGGTCGATGGCGGGGGCCGAGTTGACGGTCCCGCCCATCGTGGAGACCGGGGAGGAGTCTGTGGTCGCTGCGGCGGGATTCTTCTGGAGCTCTTTCAGACGCTGATCCTGGAGTAATTAGGAAAAGCCAGCATTAAAAAACACAGAACCTGAGGTGGGACATTATCAAATTAATTATATTGTCAATCTATAGCAATATGAGCATTTCTGAGCTGTTACGCGTAGACAAACTAAAACATATATATTGATGACTGACACAATGATGCTCATTTACTGTGATCAACCTTCAGTCATAGCATATGATCTTAACGCCAAGGATCCACTAGCAACTTGTGACAGGGACACTTTCTCAATAAAGTTGTGGACAAAAAAAACATTGTGTTCTCTGCAGACTCCTGCACTTTGCAAATCTACAGTTGCTGAATTAATCTTTGGTGAAGGGGAAAAAACACATTTCCTTAAATTTTTGGAGGAAAAAAAAAGAAAGTGTGTTTTCTGCAGAGATTTTGAGTTTTAAGGAACCCCCCCCCCACTTTACAAGCTGCAGCAGGATAAACGCAAATTTAAGCAATGTGTCAGTCTGGGCTTCCAGACATTGTTGCTCTCTGGCCTAAAGAGCATTACTCTGAAAGAAAATGTAGGTGGAATGAGGAGGGAAAGGGGGGGGAAAAAAAAATACTTTTAGTGCTCTTAGGCGACTCTGCTCCTCATCCAGGGCTGCCTGTTTTTCCCTCTCGTCCACTTTGGAGAAAGAAATGCCGGTGTTGGCCAGGGAAGAAACGGCGTTGGACAGGGTGCTGGCCCTGTAACCAGGAGACAGACGCAGAAAGTGGTGACGAAGCAACAAACTTTTTCAGGCCTGCAGAAAAGCTCTGGTTAAATATCAGTGAGATTTGCATCAATAACTATGCAATTCACAACTGGACTTTGTTACATTTATTGCTTTACTAGAGGAGGGTCAAAGTCGACAGTTTCACTCTGATCATTTTCTAATATTAAAAACAATATGAAAGGGTTTATTCATACAAGAGACAATGTCAAAACGGCCATGTGGTGAAACCCTAAAAACCCAATGGTTTAACTCTCTTGAAAAATAGAACACATGTTATCAACTAGTTTTATGTTCTAGTTGGTTTAAATAACATTTTTAAAAGTTATTGAGTTTCTAATCGTATCAACCATTATTTGTCACTGACCAACAAATGGGTGCATCTCCCACATTGGAAAAAAAGCCCCCTTTAAATCAGTCCAATGCTATCAAGTAGCTGAAGCAAACCAGAGCCTGGGTGGTGCTCGCCTACCTGCTGGCTGCCGTCGAGTCTTTGACTTTCTTTCCCTCTAAAGAGGCCAAGTGCTGCTCCAGGGCATCCAGCAGGCTGCTGGGGGCCTAGTGTGAATGTCATTGACACACATTAACTTTCAAAGGATGAGGGGGAAAAAAAAAGTCTAATACAAGAGGTCTTCTGAAGGAAAGCACACACCAAAAAAAAAAAAAAGACACCGAAGCATGCCAAGTTATTTCCAAGAGTCCACAAACAGAGCTACTCGCAAAACACAAGAGACAGACAGAGAGAGAGAGAAAAGGTTCAGATACTTACACACACTGTAAACTGAGAATGGAGAAATAGAAGGAAGGGAGAGGGAAAAATACAGAAAATAAAGGTGGCAACGGTCAGGATTTCATTAGGAAAATGTTTTGGGATAAAAAAAAAAAAAAATTAAGGGTATTAAGCTCTTCTAAAAAGGCGCACTGGACACCAGAGAAGCTCCAGATGAGTCGATTTGTGTATAATGCAGCACTTGAGTAGGTCCCTGCAAATCTACAGAAAGTTGGCCTGTCATGTCCCAACAAAAAAAAAAACAAAAAAAAAAAACTTGATTCACACCTTTATTTGCTGTACGACGTGCAAGGTCAGGAGCGAGTGTGAGCTGGAAGGTGTTTGGAAGTGCTACAGTGGGCGCATGCAATGCCTGCCTGGCGTGCACAGCACCCGGTGTTAGAAACGCGTTCGGGCTAAAGCTACGGGTGGGGGTGGGGGGGTTAAGCAGCCTCGGGAAGGACGATGATAGCCAAATTTTATGAAGGTGGAGGTCACTAAAACCAACACGCATCATGACCCGCAGCATATGCACTGAAAGCCGGCCAATATGCCCACACTAAAAATCAAATGCTGCAAAAAAAAAAAAAAAAAAAAAAATTGGTGAAAAAGTCTTGTATTTGGCAGGATTAATCCAAAATTGAGAATTATCTTATGACTTTTTTCAAGAAAGTTGTTTTTCTTGATTTTATTTAATTTAAACTTTTTTTTTTATCATTTCCTTAAAATAAGAGCAAAATGCCTCAAATCAAGAAAAAAATAATAATAATCTGCCAATGGAATAAGATAATTAGACTAATTATTGGACTAATTGTACCCAAATACGTTACATTTTCACTTGATAAGACTCATTGATTTGCAGTGTAAAAAGTACATCAGGTTATATTGTACAGAGTTATTCCGAGTTTATACATAACGACCAGTTCTACACAACACGACTGAAGAGTCGTTTCACCCAAGTCGTAGATTTTTCTTTGGATTTTACGTGTCAAGGCTGTTGAATTATTTGTCTCTTGGAGACGGCTGCTGCCATCCGATGCAACAGAAGGCGGGTGGAATTTTATTTGTGGTGGATAAAACACTTTTTTTTTTCTTAACTTCTACAATAACAGCCTTATGAGTTGGAGTTGATTATTAACAGAGGTTTCTGTGCCCTGTGGATATCATTACAGACACTATGTCACTGCAATTGTAATTAATCCAACATTGTTAAAAAAAAGAAAAGAAAGCAACAATCTCAGAATAAGATAGTGGCCACAAAACACTCTGTTGTCACATAACTTTACGAAAACAAAAAAAGGAGGTGACGACAGACCGGTCACCTCTCACCTTAATTAGAAATCAGCTTGTAGTTGGAGGCGCGACAGAGTTATAAAAAAAAAAAAAGCTGCAGACTGTGCCAAGTTTAAATTAATTATTTCAATATTGTCCAGAACAGTCAGTGATATCGTTATTAGAGAGATTAGTTTCCTGCTGCCTGGTAAAAACTGCTCTGGAGGCGCATGGGGTTAGGAGACGTGAAACCTGGGCACATGAAACAGAAACTCTCTGCATGACTAGATAACAGCAGGATTAAATGCTGAAAATGTGTTTCTTCTGATTTGATCACACTAATTTCCTTGTCCTAAACTACAGTATTACACTGAAGACTGAAGGAAGGCATTCATAAAATGGTGTAAAATGTTAATCACAGTTCTCTAAAACTGAAGATTCAACCTAAAATGTCTTTTTTTACAACTTTTACAATCTTTGTCCACAACCACAAAGATTATTAGTTTACCATTATAGAAAGAAATAAGAAAAACAGATTTGACAAGCTGCAATCAGAGAATTTGCACAATGTTTTCTTAAAAATGACACAAAGCGATTGACTATCAAACCAGCTGATGAATGTAGTTGTTTGCAGCCTAACTAATCATTGCTGCTCTCGTGTCCACTGTGATCCAACTTTTCCTTTAATGCATCAACAGGAGCCTCATTAGATCTACGTCCTAACTGCTATAGGACTCATTTTAATCACATTTTGAATCTACAGCAGCACCAGTATTATTTGACACAGAGGAGACTAATTGAGTTTCTTTTCCTCGCACAAATTTCTGTCTAGTGTGTGTGCTCTTCTAGGCTAACCCATGTAAGTTACACTGTATTCTACGAATAGAACCATTTTCAGAACAGTGTTACATATATTATTAATCCCACAAAATCTGGCCAAAATTCCACTTTTTAGTAAAGCAAAGACAGGAAAAAAAGGCGATGGGTGTGAAAGTAGGGCAATTCTTTTTAGATAAGGTTCTTTTTTAGATGTTGCATCAACTGGAGGCACAAAGGAAATTCTTGCTTACCTGAGACAGATCCGGGATGTCCCCTCGATCGATGCCCACTTGCTGCAGAGAGAGAAACATGGTCAGAATTTGGTAGAGCAGTAAAACAGCCAAATCCTTGACAATGTCCCAGACTTTTTGTACCCGCACTATACTAGCCGTATATCTGTATGGTTCAACCGTCCTACCGGGCTCTTTTTTATTTTGCAATTTGCAGTTTTATCAGTGAAGTGTATGAACCACACAGCTGACCGCAGGCTCTGGTATCAGTGAGAGGCAGCTTTTCTCAGGGAAAAGGTTCAAGACGAGAGACCGGGGGGTGTTTGTTAATAGGAATGTGTTTTTGCTCCTGGTAGTTAAGTAATGTTGAAATTTGTTAAGTGTTTTTTTTTGTTCATGTATTATGAGTGAAAGAAAGACTATGTTTAGAGGACATTGGTGAAATAAAACCTGGTACCAAATGGAGTAGAATAGAATAACAACTCAGGGAAATCAAGGAGTGGTACCCGTGTTCTGGTGCACAAATCTGATCTTGAACATTTTACTTAAGACCTCTGAGATCATTTTATCCACCTAGAGACTGTGGCTATATCTGCAAAGTGTAGAGGACTGTGTTCACTAGCAGTTGGAAAGAAACCTGATACACCTATATTCGTATTAGGTGATTTTATTCACTGCAGAATGGACTATACATTCCCGGGTTTCCAACAATGTGTTTACAGACTGTACACAAAAGAGTCAGATACTAGATATGTTATGGCAGAATTAACAAAGCATATGCCGCTAAAGTCAGATCACCCCTTGTTATTTCAGACCTTAACACCATTCAGTTAATTCCCACCTTCCGGCCTGTTCCCAGAAGACGCAAACCCATTGATAAGACATGGTGTGTGTGGCAGTAATGACATTCATAGCATCACAGAGACAAGAACTGGATATATCCAAATAATAAAGTTTAGCCTGAGTTCAAACAGAAGAAGGTGCAAAAAGAACTAAGAGAGGCGTGAGAACAACATAAGCTACGCATTAGAGAAGCTTTTTTTCAAACTCAACACGACCGTTGGACTCTATGAGAGAAGTGACTGACTTCAATTCTTGAAAGGGAGGAAGTGCATGTACTGAAATGAAGTGGAAAAAGCAAATGACCTCAACAGTTTCTATAAATGTTTTGTGATTGTGTAGCGGCTGATGGCGTTGTAGAAGGCAGGGGGTCCAACAGATAGAATTGTGATTGATCCAGATGCTATGGCAAACGCCACAGTTTATGGAAGATTACTCTTTATAGATTTTACATTTGATGCTCCACTCCCTCACATCATGTTAACTAAGCTGAAGCACATGGAAGCAAATCTCCAGTCAACTCAATTCTCCCGGACACACAGTTGTATTAATACTGGGATGCTTCAATTCTCTCATTGTTTTCACATTACAGCAGTTCCCCAAGATACAAACGCAGATACGGACAACCGCATAAATGTAAAATGAGTACCGACCAGTTCCCCTTTCTACCACAACCCACGCTGAGCAGCGCCACTCCATACGCACAACTCCAGCCCTCCACAAGTTCCATCTTGCATGTGTGTGTGGAGAATGTACACTATTATTCCATTTGTTCTTTTTTCTATGTAGAAGGAAGGAAT
Source organism: Eupleurogrammus muticus (assembly GCA_036785175.1). Lineage (NCBI taxonomy): Eukaryota > Metazoa > Chordata > Actinopteri > Scombriformes > Trichiuridae > Eupleurogrammus > Eupleurogrammus muticus. The sequence goes on from JAYKQN010000007.1 coordinate 7,715,303, forward strand.
CTGTAGGTGTTTTGTGCAGCTACTGTGGACATTCCAGTTTGGTTGGGCATCACGCTATATATCCTTCTACTCATGGGCTTTGTGCAATTACTATTGTTTGCATGTTGTATGTTTGATGGTTTGTGATTGTTGCTTGTTTCCTCAAATCAAAACTAATTTCTCCTAAGTGAGACAATAAAGATTTATCTCAACTTCTCTTAAGAGGCTGCTCCCGACTTACCTCTGCAACTTTGAGGAACTCTGAGATTCTTGTCATTCGTGTGAGGAATTTCTTGTAGATGTCAAGGCCCTCTTTGCACTGGACTTTCTTCATGTCAAAGTATTTCTCTGTAAAAGAAAAAGGTCAAATATTATTGTCATTGATTTTTTACTTGCTTACAAAAATGTCATGGACCTTGAATAACCCGTTCAGTTGAATATGTTTTGTCCTATTTTGAAGCTCTTTATTTTAATTTTCATACAACAGCAAAAAAAAAATCACAAGTCTTAAACCAGAAGGAGATTTATTATATCTGAATTTAACTCATTAAGCCCCAAAGTGACACATACTAAGCATCGTAATACAGAATATGTCTACCACTAATGCTCAATGTTACATATATGTCAAAATACAGATATTTGGTAATAAAAAGTATTATTGTGAAAAAAAAAATTTGAAATGTGAGAGCCAGTCATTTACCAGACAAATGCCTAATTCACTGAATATAAAGTAGCTGCATTCAGCTTTTTTGTACTGGTCATTAATATATGTTCTAGCTACATTGCCCGCTTCTGTAATAGTAAAAATATTGAAAGTAGGTCATTAAGCAGAAAATGTCCCGCAAATATTTAAAAGAAAAATCACTCGTTATTATCATATAAGCACAGTTTTGGAGATTTCCTTGCCCTGTGGATGCTGAGCAGTGCATGATCGTCATGCTAAAACAGGAGAAGGCGAAGCGTGGTGCATATTAATTTTAGGCGAGGGTCAGAAAAAGAATTCACGAGATCCACAGGGAAATGGCTTGTGACGGCCCCCCGTAAACTCCCCTTGAATTAAGCTCGTTAGAGGTCTGCGGCTCCAGGAAGCCATGGCTAGCACACTCCTCGGATTTTTCCTGTTAATTAAAGGCTTACGTGGAAATGCTTCAAAAGCTGAACACAAAGTATTAGAAGATTCCTGCCGTAATTCATTCGGTCCTCACCTCACTTCCCCTTAACATCTGCAGAGACCCCTTTTTTATTTGGGTGATAACCACAATAAAATTTTGGAATATTAAAGATAAACAAAACATTTTCATATAACCGTTTTCTTTGTTTCAGTTATTTTCTCTGCAGTCGTTACTGAAGCCGACCTGTTCCAGATATGTGGAGGACAAAGAAACTGAACACTGCTTCTCCACAAAGTTTTATATTACCACACACCAGGGTGCAATGTAGAGTAAACAAAATACCGAAATGAAAAATGAGGGGGGGGGAAACCGAGCAAAAATTGCAATAAATAAATAAAGAAAGATGATTTTGAAAATTGGCCTAAGCTTATTATTGTGGTCGTTTATATTGTTCCGGGGCTTCGCTTTGTCAAAGCCTCTGGGTGTTTCACTTTTATGCCGCTGTGCTCTTTATGTTAATCTGACAGCCGCCGGATCAGACTGCGTCGTGTTGTGACTTTTACATAATGGTGACTCAAGCATTAACCGGGTCACCAGATTAACATAAAGGATGTGCATGTCTGAAAGGAGCCTATGTGTGAAATTCAAGGCTTGTTTTTCATTTTTCTTTTCTTTTCTTTTTTTTACCCAAAAGGTTGATTATGCCCTCGTTGTAGGCCGCAAACAGTCGGATGGCGTCTTTGAATAAGAGCATGAAGGCTGCGTTGATCACGCCGTTCGTCAGCTCGTTGGCGTTGACCTGGAAGAGAGAAGTGGAGGTGTTGAGGACACAGAAAGAGATGGAACGGGGCGACCGGCAACTCTTATCTTTCCTCCGCAGGGGGAAAAGAAGAAGAAGAGTCGACGCTGAGCACTCACGTTGAAATCGAGGAGCACGTCCATCTGGTTTTGGATGATAGGGATGGTCTTGAGAAGCTTCTCTGTGTTCATGGTTCTCATCACTCCATCAGACCTGTGAAAGGAAAAAGGAAATGGTTTAAAAATGCTCTTTTCTGAAGTGAAAGTTTTCACACGCCCTTTACATGACTGCATAAGTACAAAAATTCAACTTAATGTAGTTTTTACAGTGATCTCTCTAGAAAGCACAGGTCAGTTTGGTCTTTACACGTGCAGGGAGCCGCTGTATGATATCACAAAGTAAAAGAAGTTGCGAAAATTCTGGAATTACGATGCATGGGGCAGTTTCTATACAACTGTCGAGATTAGAGCAAAAAAAGCAGAGCACTGAGACCTTCTTATGATTAAAAATCTCTTTGGACCTTTAACACAATATACTGATACAGTTCGAACGACTGGGCAGACATTCTCAGGAAAGTGTAGCAACAGTTTTGTTGTATGTTGTATGATATTGCAATGTGCAGTTTCAAAAAGTGCAGTATTATCGGTCAGATTGTGGTAAACCACTTTGGAATGACAATGAGAATGAAAATATCCCTCAAACAGCAAAAGTTGGCAGTATTCGTCTTTAAATACACTGTAGAGTTGACTGAAGTGAAGTCAAATAAAAAAAACAAAAAAGGGGGAACAATTTCTTTCTCTAATGGATGACTCAAGTTAAATATTGCAACTTTAAACAAAACTCTTGCAACTGTGTTTTGCCGGAAATAAAACCAATGCAGTGCTGTCATGAAGACTGAGACTCCTCACCCTCTTTTCACTTTAGTGAAATCAAAAGCAACTTGTCTGTAGGACACGGCCTTCTCGTTCAGGTAGCGGCTATACCTCCTGATGAACGTTGACATGTCATAGCCTGCAATTGCAAAAAAAGAGGTTGTGTAAATGTGACATTTTAATACTTAGGAGCATTGTGTGTGGAGTATTGGCGATCTACCTTGTAGGCCGCTTTTGTCCAAAAAATTGCTGAGGTTGAATAGTGTGTTCCTTGAAGCCAGATACTGTATAAATCTCTGCAAGAAAAAAAAAACATATGAAGAATATATGTCTTGTATGATGATAAATACAACATGTATGATTTATAATATGCACGGAAAGGGGTGAAAGCCATCAGATTGTTATTAGGTCATTAAACAAGAATGTAATTGATCCTGGATGTTATTCCTGTCCGATCTCCAGGATTTATGAACCCCGGTTGTTATCAGGAGTCCTGACCTCGTTGCCGTAGACCATCAGATGGTGTGTGGCGGTGAGGGACTTGAAGACCACCACCCAGCTGGTGTTGGTGGTCCTCTCGAACAGTGTGTCGGCCAGCTGAGGGATGTTGACATTCATCTCATTTGTGCACTGAATCAAGTCTGAGAAGGAGAAGGAGAGAGAGAGAGAGAGAAAAAAAAGGGAAAGGACAGATCGATGAGCAAACAATGTACCGGCGCCTCAAGAGGAAGCGTGCAAGCTCGCAGAAATTCTTCTCTCGCCATGCAGCTTCCTGCTTTTTTTTCCCCCTTCCCCCCTCCACCTGTTCCCGTTCAGATCATGTCGAGCGTGATCGATCGAACGCCGGAGGGCAATGGATTACTAGCGTTTCAGAGTTCAGGTAAACAGAGACTTTTGGGGATGAACAAACAGTTCCAGAAAGGGACAGCACAGGAATACAAACTCTGCGAAGGTGGACATTATCAACGTCATTCTGACCCCTGATTGGTAAAATGAGACCAAGTGAAAACTAATATAACGACTGTTTTATCTCTAGTCTATCATGCTTTGTTGTATAGCGATTGATCATTCAATGATCATAATTAATTCATATAATGCAGACAGATTTGATTGTTGCTTTTGGACAATGATCCATGACATCTATTAAAACCACTGTAGCATGCTGCCCATAATTTGATTAATTGATTAGTTGCTAACCATTGCAATAATCTATTTGACACATTTTTAAGCAGGAAAATGTACAAACTCTCTGGTTCCAGCTTCTCAAATCTTTAGTCGTCCTTTAATTCTCTATAACAACAAATAGATAAAAATAAATAAGACATTTCAGGTTGAATCTTCAGCTTTGGGAAACAGTCATCTACATTTTCCAGCATTCTATGAACCAAACAACTAATTGATTAATTCTTTCAATAATTGATAGATTAATCAAGTATCACAATAGCCGTTAGTTGCAGCCCTATTGCTAAACTTACATTAGTTCCATTGAAGCCGTGTCCTCCCTTATCACTAAATCCTTTAGTTGCTAGTTACTTTTACATTAGCTGCTAACATTGCTAATCTAGCCTGAAAGACATAATCATTATGGAAGTGCAGATTTGAATTCTAGTAGAAAAACGATTTAACCTTATTTGATGCATAATCACACTTGTCTCAGTAGGCTGTACCGTGTAATTGTTCCATTCACGTGTACTTGCTTTGAAAGGTTTGGAAATATGTTGCGCTCCTTTTTAAAATGCAGCAGCTTAGGTTTACTCGTACTGAGGTCTTCAAAATAGTTGCAGACCAAATCAAGCTTTTTTGTAAAAATCTGCCCTATGTGCTTCCATTGAATTGATCTATGATTAATACCATTGGAAGGAAAATTGCTACAAAGCTCAATGCATGGCGAGCCCATCTACTGCTGCTCTTTACTGATTGTGCATCCAACAAATCGGAAAAATATAGTTGAGATTAACTCCACTTAAGTAACTTAAAGAAGAGCTTTTGGAGGTGAGGTGTGCAGCTTTATTTCAGAAAGTAAAACCTAATTATTGATATTACTGAAAAAGACCCGTTACAATGAGTTCACACACACACACACACACACACACACAAAAACACACACACACACACACACACAGAGGTCACGGCTCCGATCCGCAGCCTGACAGAGAACACATCCTCAGCGTGGCAGAGCGCCACGACCATCTGCCCTGAAGTGAAAGCAAACGCCTCCCGGTTCCTTGTTAAAAATCAAGGCCATGGGACTGATCAATGAGCCAGACTCCCCATATATCTACAACACCCCCCACCATCTCACACACACACACCCTCTCAGTGCTGTGCACCCATTCTTCAATGTACATCTTGCACTTGAAGGAGACTCTGTTTTTTGTATTTTCAGAAAGAAAACTTTAAAGAAAGAAAATGATGAAAGAAGTCACAGTTAATTCAAAAACCTAAAAAAAAAAAAATACTACTATGTATATATCTGGTAGTGGTTCTATAATTAGAGAAATCATTCTGCAACGAAGCCAAATTCATGTCAAAGCGGAAATAAAATCCTTAAGGAATAACGTAATCTCATATCATTTTTTCCCCAAAAGGAGCGTCTTCATTTTGATCGCTTCCAGAAAACCATACGACAGGCCGGTCACAGGATACCAGTTTATGGGAGCACTTGTCCAATAATCACGCCCATCGGATGCCAGAAAGAGGCTTGGCAGACAATGGAAATAAATATTTAAGTGAATTTTATATTATGAGGCCTTTTTCGGATTCTTAAACTTGTATGAAACGAATGATAATATGCATACATGCGTTTTATTAGCTGAGGGACTAGCATGGATTCAAATTAAGCTCCAAAAGGATTAGAAATAAAGGTTTTAGGTACCACACCAAACACTGAATAACTGTCACATCTCGCCAAACATCTCACTCGACAGGGTCACATCGGTATCTTGTTTAAGCTAATAGTTAACATTAACTGGTGCGTAGGAGGCGGAGGTGCACACCATCGAGGCCTGTTTACATGGGTGGTCTATGAATCCTTCTCAGTGTTTGTCGAAAGCCACACAAAAGGCTTTTTGCTTTTGACATACACAATAGGCCCACCCATGTGACAACAAAAGCCTTTTCAGACGCGACTGAAACGGCTGTAGGGAGAACAAACCCGCCACCAACTTCCTCCGCTGTTGCCGAAAGACAAATCATAACAATCTGCAGCTCTGGCGACGGACGAGTTGGGGAAAAAAAAAAAAAGAAAGAGATCGAGGAGTTTCAAAAGTAGAGATAAGATGACCAATATCTATGAGATTTGCAAACTGCGTTCCACCGGGTTCTTCAAGTCCAGTCCAAATCTGACTCGTACATGATTATTTCTTCTTCTCATATCGTTGCAGCTGTAGACCATGTTAGCTTGCCAACGTTAGGATGTCGGCCTATGAATGTTATAAGTTTCAATTAGGACTGGTTATCAAATTCCAGTACTTTTACAGCACTGACTGCTGAATCGCTCCAACACTAGTGGTAGAAACAATTGTCTTGCTTTTCATTACCATATTTCAATATTTAAGGAGTAAACTAATCAGGATAAACAGCAGCAGCACAGAGCACATGTGAGGAAAAAAACAGGTATAATTAGCACAAAAAAAAAAAAGTACCTGCCCTCCATCCTGGAAAAAGTCAGGTGTAAAATATTGGTCACCAGCCAAATGACAACAACGAGAACAAACACAACCCAAAGAAAACACACTATAGGGGAAATAGATTTCGATTTTTGATTTTGATTGGATTGATCTATCAATTGGATTAATCTATCAATTATCAAATTATTAATAGATTAGTTGTTTGGTTCATAAAATGGTGTAAAATGTTGATCAATGTGTAAAATGTTATTGTTGATCTACAGTTTATTATTAGAGAAGACTAAAGAAAATATAGGCATTTTCTTCTTAAAAATGACTCAAATTGATTCATTGACTATTAAAATAGTCAGATTTTAATAATTCAAACACCTGGAATTGGTCATTCACATTCACATCATTCTGACCTGGTGACAAATATGATACTCATCATTGTGAACTTTTGTGTTAAGGTCAGATGGCCATTACTTAGAGAGAGGTGTAAACATCAGTATTTATTGGTATATATATATATATATATATATTAATATTTCCAAAGGCCTTTATAGGTATACGTTACATCGTTACATCTCAACATTGTTGGAATGGAATCAGAGAACCTATTAAACCCGATCAAATGGCCGGCTAGCTCTTCAGAGTCCTGAGCTTGCAAAGAACTTGGAAAGTATGTGTGAATATCCTCCAGAGCATTCTAAAACTTAAGTGTCCTCCCTCGCACGCCAACTTACAATCCACTGTGTCTGAAACTGTAATAGTTTCTAGTGTATTTTATTGTTGTATTTTATGATGAGGTTTTAAATTTCATAACTGTTAATATATGGTCTGTTTTACCAGTTTTCTTGTGTTATTGTACTTCCGTGATGTACTGTAATGTCTGTATTTATGCTATGAAATCGTCACATTAAATGAGGGAAACCTTAGTGTCTTTTGAAGTGGAAAGAAAGTATAAAATGAAATGAGTAAAAGAAACTTAATATATGCAGGTTTTCAGCTTTATACACATATATATTAGTTTAACAGACAACTTCAAGACATAATAAAAAGGTTTATAACTTTATCTTGACAGAATGCTTTGTTTGTACATAGCCAGAAGAAGAAAAATAAGGAGTTGTGTAACGAAATCTGTAATAATAATAAAAAAAAAAAAAAAACAATACTCATTAGTCCAATTCATCAGAAAAACTTCCATCTGATGAATGGGAGTGTGTTGAAATACATAAAGATATGACGACATGAAAAGTAGAAAAGGAAGAGCTCCGCTTTGCATTGCTGATCGTTGTCAGGGACCCGTTTGCTTGTTTTAATTCTCCCTGCACGTCTCTCATGCTAATGCCTCTGCTGCTAAATGTCACAGACTGGGTTGAGCTACCTCGGCGGCGTCCAGAGACAAGTCGCTGTGCGGGAAACATATTCGAAACCCACCAGTTTCCCTAAAAAAATCTGCCATGGCCGAAACAGAACTGAAATAGTTGAAAGCTACGAGGCGAAAAAAAAAAATGCATTTTCTGCTATTTTAAATTGCCCAATCACTTCCAAAGACAACATTAACACAGCTCTTGGCAAACACTCCGATGAAAGTCTTAGGTCAGCAAAAAAATTCCAGAGACACAGTAGTAATGCCAGATAACACAAAAAAAGACATTATTTCCTGCCTGCTTTCATACTCCGGCCAGGCCGCGAGAAGCACACGTTTGGATGTCAGTAAATGTACTGCAACAAGACGCGTATGGAACCCACGCAGCCTGTGGGCTGGAATGGTCTGCATACATTCTAGCAGGCTCATTTAAACTCTACTCCCCCCCCCTCCATTTAAAGGCCTGCTAGCAGCCCTCACCACAACAGGCCTGCATTAGCAATCGCACACATCTGTGCTGTGCATCATTTGCACATTTTCAGACATGCATTAGCTCACAATTGTATTGTAATTTTTCTTCTTTAACTTGTGACCCAGATTAAAAACTAAGGGACGACAGACATTCACACACACAGTTGAATGAAAAGTGGAGAGAGGAGAAGGACATCATTTGACTTGAACATGTCCAAAAAAAAAAAAAAAAAAAAAACAGAGGTCTCTAGAAAACGTGAAGCACGACGCAGCGACCAGATTCTCTCTTCTGGTTTTGGAGCGACTCGGGTCCTTGGAGGATTTCCAAAAATGGGGTAGCATCGGGACAGGGCGGAGGTTTTAAAGTAGCGCGGCGAGGAAGGACGGCTGCACTATCAGATGGAACCCAACGTCGAGCGAGAACATGAGAAAGGAAGTGATGAGTAAACTATTTTGCAAAAAGAGGAAGTGTGCGGTATGTGGTGCTGCTGTACAATGGGTTCACAGTAATCACAGCCTCAGCTCACACGAGCGAGAAAACCCAACGAAAACACACTTAACTGTTAAATTATATGAATTAATTTGCCTTTATTGCATTCAACATGCATCAATGGATACGGCTTAAGCTTCGGGGCAGGGTCATTATTAATGAATCTGAAGCTTTATTTAAAAAAAAAAAAAATGATGAAAAACAACAGCTGTTTGTATGAATTATTAAACAAAGGAAAATGCACCACAGTCTTTTCTGTAAAATGTAGTAGTATTTACTCATTTAGACATTAGGCGATTGAGTGACTCTACATGAATAATTTAATTTGTTAAACATTTTTATTTCTAGCTTCAGTGTGTGTTGTTTGGTACACGAAATGGTAGCCACAAGCTGTTTAAAAAAATTATTAACAATGATTCTTGTTTGCTCTCAGCAAAGCAGCAAATGTTATACCGTCAAATTAGTGAATACATTTCAATTAAATGCATTAAGGGACAGTTTTTTTTTTTTCTAATTCAAGTCACCTCATTAAAAACAGAGCCCACAGCACATCAAATACCGTTGGTTCAAAAAGACACCAGTGGCACTGGAGCAGAGACTATACAAGGCCTCGCTGACTTTAATTAGTGACCTGTGGGATAAACGGCTGCTTTATGACTAGAAGTCAACCAGGCTTTAATTTAAGCTTTTACTTTGGCTACTAAATGTATGTACTGACTTGCCTGGATGACGCCCATTCTCAGTTGGATGCATCCTCGAATCTTAAGATAACATGATGATGACATGTCTGGGATATATTTTGAGGGGGTGGGGGCGGCATTCCAGTGCAGCTGCTGGGATCATGTATATTTGTAATCAGCAGCATAATTGCCGGGAAAGTGCATCAAAAGGATCGCCGACCAATCTCGCGTCTGATCGGCCCCCCCGGCTCCCCTTGTACTCTGGGAAGGGGGCTGGGTTATGTAATGACTTCCCGTTAGCCGCTTACCCTTTGGCAGCCCGGGGCTCGCCTCAGGAGCTACAGGACCGCTTCCTGCTTCAGGAAATGTCTATCCCCTTACAATCCGGTTATTCTCGACACGATGTGGGCTAAAAGCGCATGCGGAGCCCCCTTAAAAGTACACGGACCTCGGCAGAGCTTCCCGGGGCTACGCTCAAGAGACAGAAAAAAACACTGTACAAATCTGCAAAAAAAAATCTTTTTTAATTTTAAAGAGGCAAACGCTAATTTGCTTAACTCTGGGCTTGCCTAACAGGCCTGAGAGACAGGTGTCACACGCTGACAAAGACCTCCCCACTACAGAAAGCACCATTGACTCTCACAGGCCCTTTCAGAGCCACAGTGGGCTCCATTCAGCTCGGCTGGTTTGACAGGGCGTCAGCACGCTTTTTTAAGGGCCGTCACTTGATGCCACTGCAGTCACATGTTCCTTGTGCAGCAGGGGGAGGGGGGTGACACTATGGAAGCAGGGCCTCTGGGAGGGTGCAAAGGTACAGATGCACGTGTGTGTCTGTTGTGGCTCAAAGGAATCAGGTACAGTAGAGCTGCAAGGGTAAGTCCATGAGTTGCTGACCGTTACATTAACTATTATCATTTTTAAGAAGGAAATGTAAAAATTAATCCTTGGTTCCAGTTTCTTAAATTCTATGATCTTTTTGGTTGTGGACTGTTGGTCTGGACAAAAAAATGATAGTTTAGGTTAAATCTTCAGCTTTGGGAAACGGTAAAACATTTTATAATTTACCATTTTATGAACTACAGCCATAACAAACAACTATTTTATTAATCAAATATTTTCTGTCCAAATCATCAGTCCACAATCCAAAGATCATCAGTTTACTCTTATAGAAGACTAAAGAAACCAGAATATAATTTGAATGGAGAAGCTGGAACCAGAGAATTTGGACATTTTATTCTCAAAAATGACTAAAATTGATTTAATAATTATCAAAATATTTTTTGGGTTAGCGTAATAGTTTATAGCTAATGGAATAATCAACTATTAATTGCAGCTCTACTGTGAGCCAAACTAGTAAACGATTATTTTATTTCTTTAATGGATAGATTAATCGACTCTGAAAATAGCCGATAGCTGCAGTCCAAATAATATAGAGATGAACAGGTTCCAGGGAGTGGATGATGAATAATAATATAGGACCAGAGATACTGTGTATGAGCAAAGCACCATCACATGTTCTCTAATTATTTAGGATTTATTTTGAGAATTTTACATATGCAACCAGCTGCAAGCATTTCATAGATATATAAATATCAAAAAAATATTAAAAAAAGAAGAAATAAAAGCCAAAACAAACACAACTTTGTTCTACACTACATAGGTAACATCCACAATGTCTGTATATTATAAAAAAAAAACGGTCCATTTTTTAAAAAATAATTTCATAGAACAAAAAAGGTCCAACCGTAGCCAGCAGCAGGTCATACAATTCCAGTAAATTCACTTAATTCCAGTTAAACGGTGCCAACAGAGAACCAGACAAAAACAATCCGGCCATCCAACTCGAAACAGGTGAGAGAGAAACTTTCAAAAGCGCCACAGTTTCCTTCATGCATGTGGGCCAGAGGCGAGACTGTCACTGGAAACCCAATAACCTCGGCTGTGGCGAACGGGGGAAAACAAATGGGTCAACCAGAAATGGAGGAGAAGGAGGCTTCCTCAACACGCTCTCCTGCCTCGCAGTTTACGGAGATGTTCGAAAAAAAAAAAAAAAAAAGGAACATCGACAACAGCTTCCTTCACCAATGAGCCGTGACGTGATAATGGAAATAAACAATGAGTATATCAAATATACCCAAGTCACCATTTAGTAGCCCAGGAAACTCACAGGCCAACAAAACGTTTTGTGTAAATCATCTGACATGATCGGCCAATCAAATTTGGGCATTGTGAGCGAGCGAACACACACACACACACACACACACACACACACACACACACACACACACACACACACACACACACACACACACACACACACACACACACACACACACACACACACACACACACACACACACACACACACACACACACACACACACACACACACACACACACACACACACACACACACACACACACACACACACACGATGAGAGACTACAGTCAGAGAAATAGCGAGTCAGAAAAGTAATTTTACAGAGAAAGGCTCGAAGTTTTTTTTTTTTCCACATATATATAATCTTTTTTAAAGAAACCAAACTCAGTCCTCTTAGAGCAGAGCACAAAAAGTGGATCTACAGAAATGGGAATCAATCAATCACATTTTCAGTTCTCTTGAAAGAGGACTCGAACTTCAGTCCCTGTTCTCGTCACACTTTGTAGTTTTAGGGACATGTGTCTTTTATGTCAGAGGATTCTCCACTTTTTCTCATTTCATTGTGCGCAGTCGAGTACTTTTGACTAAGTTTTTCTACTCTGATGTGGCCCTGCAGCGCGGTCCCAATCAAGACTCTCTCTTTCATATGAATATTGAAGGGAAACCTCAGCATTCCTGTGTGTTGTAAACTGTTGCTGTGTAATGTGTTTCGAATGCAGCAGTTTCAGACAAAAGCCCGCTCCTTGTCCTCCGGCCCCGCTAATGTTACCATTATATTGTCTATTTGTTTCCCCCCCCGAGCATCCCGGTGTGTTAGCATGTGATCCGTCTACGGCAAGCCTCAGGGGCTCATACAACACCAAAGGGTGAAGAGAACGGGGATGACTTTCTGTTCACAACGCAGAGGTTCAGTGAACCACAACGCAGATTCTCAACGAACCGAACTCCGACCTTGGTTCGCCGTTCCTTAAAAAAGTGTTCACATATGTGCAAGAAAAAAAAAAAAGCTGACTAATCTCTCCGAGTGTTCCCAAGGTGGGGAAAACACCCTTAAAATGTTAATTCTTCCCACAGACACGGTCTCATATGTTCACAGACCGTGGCGATTGTGAGCAAACACCTGAATCAAAACTAAAGATACGGAAGAAAAACAATCTACGAGCCAATATAACTTTATTTTAAGATGCACACTTTTTTTCCACCAAACAGGCACAGCACTACTAAGTTCATGTAGAGCTATGTACAACACTGCTTCACCCACTTCTCTGCCCCAGAAATAATAACACTATCAAATAACTGACGGTACAGGATGTGTCCAACCACCACGACTTGATGCCAGATTGAAGACCATGTGACAGCAACATCTTTTACAGGGGGCCCTAGTTTGCCATTTTCCCAGTTTACTATTTCAATTTTTGTGCGCCATTAATAAAAATAAGAATGGTGTTACAGTCCAAGAGCACCTAGTTAGACCTGTAGCTGCAATGCAGTCTGCCTTCATACAAACTCATTTTGAAAAAAAGTGAAAAATAAGTGTCTTCTGACCAGAAACAGAAGTCAAGTACAAGCACTACAGAAATGAGGCGGGTGGCTATGAGCATGCATTGGCGGTTTGCATTGACTTCCACGCCTGTTGTGACATCATAACCTGAGCCATTTCTAATAACTTTTCCAATAATCTGTGTTAAGCAACACCACAGAGAAGACCAGACCAGAACAGAAGGAGTGTGTGAACTTATTTCGTGGTTTCACAAGCAATGAAAAGGTGCTTTTTGTGTTTAAATAATGTACCTTGCACCAAACAGCAGAGAACACTCAGGTAGACACAAATATCTTCCTGATATTCCATCTTTCTCAACATGCTTATGTCAGAAGCTAAGGTCCACGGCCACTGCTGACTTCATATATTCATTGCCTCATGTGAAGACCTTTGAGCTGCTAACTGGCAGCGTGTGATGGACTTTATATAACGGCAATTAACCTGGACAAATAGTGCCACACACACCCGTGCTGCCCGATTCCAAACAGCAACTCTCAGCGGAGGAAATACCGTACATTACATAAGCGTGGGGCTCGAGAAGACACACATGTCCAAAAGGCCTGTAGTTTTATCCAGACTGCTGGAGTGTAAACTCCGCTGAAACCGCCACGGTGCAATTTTTCACAGAAGTCATTTCACACTTACTTTAAACAAACAAGAAAGTAAATAAGGCCACCGCTGGCAGCAGAGGGCGATTTGTTCAGCCTTTACATCTCCCCTGTCTGGTAACGGCAGAGTCTCTTTAAAGTTATGTGACTTGGGTTTATCTAGAGTACCAGTGCTGAAGAATGTGAACTTTGGTCCAATGCAAACTCAATGGAGACTGTGCGCGGGGTCATATCTCACCTGCGATCCAGACAGCGAGAACACACGGATGGCAGCTAGACACATCAGGGCTATATCAGGCGAGTCAGGAAACTCCAAACACAAGTGCACCCTCTTTAAATACCTCAAACTTAAGTGTGAGTCCTGCCTGCCAGCCCGTCTCCAGATTACCGCGAGGAGACGCGTTCAGTTCCGACAGCTTCCACTACGGATCACCTAGTTTGCCTGGAATCAGGAAGGTCGCTGGCCTAGGACGGGGCCTCATTACTGCACACTCCATCAGCCGTAAGCCGAGGTTATTAAAAAAGGAAAAACCGGCATGTTTCAACATCAAACATTGGAGCTCCTGGCTCAAGCCGCTCCTAAAAATAGGAGGTAAATGGAAGTGGATTCCACACCGTGCCCGGGGGATTTCGGCATCTGCACTAAGCAATATACAGTTTTCAGCCGAGCCAAATAACGTAACAGTACAGACACGTGTGATGCAACAAATGCCCAAGCTTCTCATTGGGCTAGGAGATATGGTTTCTACAACATTAACTACTTAATTTATCTTCGCAATTGCACTCATTTTTCTCATGCCATTTCCGTTGTGTCGCAAGTCAATGGCGCAACTCATCAACACGACTGCTAAATGACAGGTGTTTAGCACGCTTCACTGTCAGGCGATCGGATTGGCTGTTTATGAGCCGGGGGGGGGGGGGGGGGGGGGGGCATAATTGGAGTTCTTTGGTGAAACAAACTTTGCATATTAGTTTGTGTGCTTTCACCAAGCATTTGAATTTAAATAAAGCTAAAAGAAAAACTATTTTCTTACTATTAGTAAAGTAGATATTGCTATTACTTTATCACTTATGCTAATAATTCTTTGTTCCTGCAAATACACAGCCAACTACCGTTTGATTTCACATAAATTGAAGTACATCTGCGTCGTTGAGAACTTCATGGCATATATCTGTCGGACTGACTGACAGCTTCTATTCAAATTCAGCTACAATGACCAATTTGCATAGGAGGTCCAAACTGCATGTTTGCTGTCTGTGGAGCAAAGTGCTGCAAAGTTCTGGTTTGCCTTATTTCACATGCAACAGAACCAGACAGAAGTAGGTCAAAATCTGAGATCTGTCCCCTGAAAGCAAAGAAATGACTGAATGGAAAGTGAAAAAACTTGTTTGAAAGATAATACACTGTCAGCAAATACCTGCCGGGCTACAAGTTGTTACCTCTAATGAAATTAAGACCTTAAGTGACATCATATGTTCTCAATTTGAAAACATATTGTATGTACAGTATGGATTACTTTACACTTGTTTACATTCATGGGAAAAGCAGCATACTGACTTGCACTAGTGTTAACTTAGCTGTGATGACCAGCAGCACGGAAAACTGTAGTTCAATGTCAATTATCAGATGACAATAAAAACTTGTCTAAAATAAACCTGAAGTCTTACTGTAACTATGAAGCTGCAGCTACTTTTAGTCAGTGTTATTCAATTTGCAAAGCAAATATTAATCTTAAAGAACTTCACCTGATTAGCAAGAGGAGAGTTTTCCTGTCATGCAACTTATATCTATGCAAAAAAACAGTTAATCAATGCACAGTGTTCTTTCCTCAAGCCAAAGGGAAGCTGCATGGAGCGCACAGAGATGTAAAAATATTGTGATTGTTGTGTGACTTTGCCAGAAATAACATATCAAATGTATAACTTGAGTGGAAACCGTGTACCTGAACTAAAATCTATGGTTTAGCGGACAGACATTAGACATTAGATCAAGAATGTTGACAGATATTTGACCAGGAGGAAAAAACGATTTTTGCTGATTTTGGCCACACGGGGAACGGTCAACATGTGATCTGTTTGACTTGGATAGAGCTGCTGATACTGCAGCAGCATGGATGTCTGGGAAAAGATAAAGACGCAAACATGACCCAAAGGTCAGAAAGTGCATATGCAACCACTCCAAAGGCATTACAGGAAAATGTCAAAAAAACAACTGAGCAGCTAAAACAACCTGATTCTGAATTCAAGAAAGCAATACGGGATTTGGGATTGGCTTGTGAAGCCGTACGTTCAAGTCCACAACCCTGAAGCCACTTCCTCAATCAGGAATTGACTCAACAGGAATTAATCACGAAACTACACTTGTGTGCCTGTATGACTATAAATGGTTACGCTTAACTTCCAAGTATCAAGTTTGTGGCACTTTTCCTACTACACGGTACTGGCCGAAGTCACGCTGTGAATCAGGCGGCTACTGTTTCTGATTCAATGCACATTTACCTGCTGCAGTGTGCAGTATGTTTTAGCAGAATGAGATAGAGCGACTTAAAGGCCATTCTATGCCGAGAAGTGTATTAGATAAACAAACAAAGACGGGGGGATTGATGCGCGACCCATATCAATTCAGGATCATAGTAATATTTCACACACTAAACAAGCTCACCTATTCTTTCAATATATGCATTAGGGGTCAGGGCTGCAACTTTTGACTATTTGATTACCTAAAAGATTAATCTATTAGTAAGTTTAATGGAGAAAAATGCTAATCACTGTTCCCCAAAGCTGGAGATTCAACCCAAAATGTATTGCTTTGTTGCCGACAACAGTCCACAGGTCATAAATAATAAGTTTATTGTTACAGAAGCTTAAAGACACTAGAAAATAATCAAACAGAGGAGCTTGGAGCACAGAATTTAGCCATTTTTCTTCTAATATACCACTCACTGATTAATCGGTTATCAAAATTGCTGGCGATTTATTTAACCGATGGCAACTAATCGATTAATCGCTGCAGCTTCATGGGGGGGGGGGGGGGTCAGAACTAGTGAGGTATGCGTAATACTCCAGTAAATACAGTGGCTGTCTAGAGGATGTGGTTAATCATTTAAAAAGGGGGGGGGGGACAAGTTAAAGCCTTCACGTTACAACGATTTAGCATTAACGAGGGTCCGGGCTGCCAACGCTCGGTCTGATTCATTAGCAAACCGCCGCTTAGCTCGGCTTCTATAGGGGGGGGGGGGTGAAGGATTTCCACATAAAGCCCGTAGAAACTCGAGCGATAGACCCACCACGGTGTGGCTAACGTTTCCACTTCCGAAGCAGGCCTCAGAGCCACGGACGGCAGTCACTTCGCGAGCTTAACTCAAAAAAAAAAAAAACACACACACACACATACACACACGGGCCACGTCGAGAAACCGAACAGGGGGAGAAATGAAACGAGGCAGGCTACTCACAGTCCAAGTGTTTCTTCTTCGGCCCCATTATTTCGTGTGTGGTCGCCTTGCACACAGTTTTGGAAATCGCCGAGCCGGTGACAGAATGCTGAGCGGCGGTGATCCTGTCTGTAATGCTCTGTCCAGACATCCTCTCGCAGCTCAATTGTGGGGGGGAGAAGAAGAAGAAGAAGGAGGAAAAAAACGAAGGCACGGCAACGAGTCCAAATCCAGCGGAATAGCCCGGGTTCGGTGGGGACGGCGTCGGTCTTGGAAACAGGCTGTGAGCCACCTGACAACGCTGGAGACAAGAGACAGACAAGAATTGATGAGACGACGGGCAGCCGTTCTATCAACCCCCCCCCCCCCCTTTCCTCCGGCTCGGAAAGGCTAGCTGTCGACTAGCTAACTACTGGAAATATTCACCCACGCGACTTGAGTGAAAAAGCCGCTGAAACTACGGGAAGTCGCGAAAGCGCACGTATTTTATAACAATAGGATACGAACCCAGTCTTTTAATCGATCCACACGTCTACGGTCTGCTCTCCTCTTCCGTACAGCGTACAAGTCTTTCTCACAAACCCGGGCCAGACAGACAGAATAAAAATAGAAGCTATTTCCGGACCCGAATTTTCACAATAAAAGCCTTATTTGGTCAAATATGCTGGAACAATGAACAGCGGCGCGGTAGTGGAATGTAACTGAGTAATAATGATTCGTAAAAGTACTTTATTCTCTCTCTCTCTCTCTCTCTCTCTCTCTCTCTCTCTCTCTCTATATATATATATATATATATATATATATATTAATTACATTTTCTGGTAATTTATCTGTAGTACATACATTCAACTCAACAAATTACACTCAACCACTGTAACTTAAGTACAGTTTTGATGTATTTTACTACAGTATTTCCCTTTGATGTAATTTTATACTTCCACTCCACCACATTTCAGTGGGAACTATTTTACTTTTTGTTCTGCTAAATTCATTTGGCAGCTTTAGTTCCTTTTCAGATGCCGATTTGGTAGATAGTATTTTGTAACATCTTTAATTCAGAACTTTGCCTTGTAGTTGAGGTGTTTTAGAAAACAGTATTTATACTTTTACGTAAGTAGTGACTTTGTCAACTACTGACAAGATGTGTTGCTTTTAATTATTTGTTCTTAATCTATTTCTAATTTTTATTTGTTTTTATTTTACTCGCCTGTAGTTATGGATAAAGAAGAACAACCATCACAAAAAAATTCAATCCCCAGTTATGCTTTCCTGCAAATAAAGCTTAAGTCTTGAACGCAAAAGTCAAACATTTATGCATAAAAACAACTCAGGAGACTATCTACTGTGTGATAATGGCGTTAATAAGCTAATAAATTATCAATTCACTTCAAGCCTTTGTTTTGGAGTCCCACTGAGTGAGTTCCGGGGTCGTTGTGGTTAAGTGCGGGTGTCTTGATGCGGCTCTGGTTCTCGCTTTCTTTGGTTCCCACGCTGAAATCCGCCCAGTGTTTGTTACAGCGCCTCCCCCTGCTGGGTCTAAACCATAGTTTAAATAGACCGAGGCTTTCGGAGGAAAATGGCGGGTCTATTTCCTGGCCGGCCCTGACCTCTCGTAACTTTTGAACACAAATGCACAAAGTATCCGCGTAAAGATGCCGGCCTCCTACTGTGTGTGTTTGTGAGAGAGAATGAAATGTGTGTCTTTACCTGTCCAGTGATGCTGCTACAGAATGGTCTATTGGTTTACAATAATGGCCAAATTAGTTGCAAATATTTAATAAAAGTCAGATATGATTCATTTATCATTATTATATTGCATGTTTTATGTTTAGTTAGCAGTGCATGGTAAGTATAGTAAAGCATGTGATTTAAGATTCATATATTTATTTGTTTAATAATTCTTTGTGTTTGGATTTGCAATTACTATATTAGCATCTACATTTAGCGATGGCTCATTCACAATTTCCTCCACAGTGAAATATCTTCCGTAAGGCAGTCACAGTCCCTGGTGGTCTAGTGGTTAGGATTCGGCGCTCTCACCGCCGCGGCCCGGGTTCGATTCCCGGTCAGGGAACATGTGTTTTTTCCTTTTGGAGGAAAAAACTGTCAGGTCATGAAGGTTTTTTAGAACGTATTTGAGTCATTAAGCGACCTGTTTATGGTGTCTTCTGTATTGAGGCCTGAGAGTGGGAAGCAGTGATAAGCAGTTGGTGGAGAGTGGCCTACAATGATTGAATCACTGTCTGTATTGACTCAGCTTCTGTGGGCCCTTCCCATGCGGACTTATATGGATATCACAGAAAACTTCCAATTTTAGCTCCACAACAGTTAACACTTTGTTGGCATCAAGATTTAGTTCTGATATTTCCATTTGAACAAGGTCCCTGCGCCCACTCACTTTTTTAGTATAACTTTGAGGACATCTAGTGGTCAATATTTGTAATGATGCATTTTATCTTTTTTTGTTTCTGGATCCCTATTGAAAAGAACTGCTATTTTTTCAGAAACCTTCTATTGGACTTCCACCACATCTGTTTCTGTCTCAGTATTTTTATACAGGTTATAAACATCCTGAAAATGAGTTAAGTCAGCAGTAGTTTACAACCTTTGGGGACCATGACTCCTTAAAATAAAGGGACCCTTCATCTCATGTTGTATTATATAACTGTTAGTAACTACAGATCATTGTCCTGATTCATCAGGTATTCGTTTAATTCATAAAATATCATAAAATAGTGAAAAATCGCTGTTTCCCCACAGACCAAGGGTACATCTTGCCAGGTGTGGTTGTGTCTGACCAACAATATTGTGCAAAATATTGTGCAAATGCCAATATATTTAGTTTGCAAGCATGTTCTACAAAGAAAAGCAATAAACCCTCATGCAACAATTATTCAATTTTCAAAATAGATGGCCTTGCAGCTAAAACAATATATAATTTTTGATTAAACTTTCAGAGGCTTGAAGAAGTAAAACAAAGATTCCCAGAGAAATAACACTTACATTAGAAAAAGGCATTAAAATACAATCACAATTTTGCATCTAAAATATATTTTTTCTTTTTTTAAATCATATCCTGTTCCATCATCTCACACCACCGTTGATTAATCCAGGTTGGGATGTTGGGAACCACTGACCTACATGGGTTTATTATTATAGCTAGTTAACTAATGACAGAATATGCAATTTAATTAATTGGGTTTTGATTAATGTGCATTAAGAGGGATATTGAGTGAAAGGTTATGGCAACTCATATTTGTTTTATCTCCAGTGTAATGAACTATGTGTAGGTCTTCAGGGCAGTGATCTTCTGAGAACCCTTTGGGGCCTTTATGAAATTTGGACAAGGCAGCTTCCTCTGTGTGTATATGAAGATGGGAGTTAAGTAAACACTGCACTCTGATATCATGAGCTTGTCATCAGTTGGGAAATAAGCATTTGTGTCTTGAGCTCTTTATGAGCCTTGCACAAAATTCAGAACGGAGGGGGGAAAAAGCCTTTGCTATTTTAGTTAGTGAATATAACATTTGCTTTATATTTTAGCTGTGCTGAAACTGGTGATTTAAACGGTGACAGCCGACAGCTCAAATAAGACAGATAATCGTTCTTTCACTTTGTCCAAAATCTGGAAACTGACAGTTTCCATTACCTGATCAATGAGATATGACAGTCAGGTTTACTCTGGTATGAAGAGGATGACATTTTCAACATACCAAAGTCGTTCCTTCCTGGAGAACAAACGTTCTTTGGAGATCAGTAGAATATGAATAAAATCATATCCTAAATCAGAATTTAAGGTGAATGAGGACACTATCTTGGGATGGTTAAAGTTGATTAAAACGTACAAACGCTATGTGGAGTCCACAGCCAGATTAACCCCAACCAAAATAAAATGTAGGAATTTAATTAAACTTAAAGGTCCAGTGTATAAGATTTGGCTGCATTTAGCAGCAGTACAGATATACAATATTAATAAGTATGTTATATTATTCAAAATGATGTTTTTATTACCTTAGGTTGAGCTGTTGTTAACTACATGAACAATGGCTCCTTTTTCACTGTAGGCTTTCAGACAGGCTCAGTAGGTTGCAATGTGCAACCTCACCACAAGATGTCACCAGAAACTAGACACCGTACCTTTAAGTTTCAAAGATATCTTAAATCTTATCTTCCTATTACAGAAGCAATTTATAAACCCATGACTGTGTCCTCTCTTATCTCAGAGCTCATATTTGATCTTAATTCATGAAATCCCAATCCCAAAACCCTCTAGCATTTGTCTGACGACGGATTAGCCTCCGGCTGCAAACTCCAGTATTTCTGTACATTTGGTGGAGCTGTTGATGTCCGAGACTTCTTTCCTTCCCTTCCTTCATCAAATCATTGACGGAGGCCCATAGGTCCACAGACTTGTCATTTGCATATAATCACAGCCTGCTCAAACATGATTGGTCAACGTGACTGGGACTACAAACTGTGTAAACCTGATTCTTTTCCTTCGGGTTGGTTTTATCAATATATTAAATAATTTGAATTGTCAACTCGTTTCCTAGTTGTAAGTGAATGTTATATTTCATTTCTGCCATGTTTGTTTTTCAAGTTGCTGCTAAATGTTGATAAATCTAACACCGTTTAAAATCTTTTTTGTTCCCCCTCTTGAATGTCATAACGATACAGACCTTTAAGCTGTTCTGACGCCTTTTTTGGCACTTATTTTTTAATTTAGGTCTATGCCATCCTAATATAGGTATTTCTTCAGTATGGAGGGTTCTGTAATTCATAGTTGCATTAATTTCAGGGGCTGACCCGATTATCATATTTTGATATTATCAGAGGACAAAATAAACAATCTTGATCAAAGCTCCAACAGCGTTGGTGATGGTGGTCTTGGGGGAAGGGGGATGAAAAGCAAGCGCCACAAATTGTGCCACTTCTTTTTTTTTTTTCCAATGCGGTTCTGTCATTCTCGGCAAGTACAGAGAGCGAGAGATCAGCAGCCACACGCACATGTTAATGTGGGAAGACTTGCACTGGCCTGACGTTTTCAACTAATCCAAGCACGACTCAGACCTCAAGTTACAATTGTTCCGAACACTCCGCTTCTTTGATGTGTTGGTTGCCTATGACAACTGGCATCAACTAGTGTATGTTGCATGCAGATTATTAAAAAACAAACAAAAAAAACTAATCATGATTTGGCAACAATCAAAGCTTCAGTATTTTTTAGGCCAGCCCTGCTAAATTCCCATCCTAAAATAAGAATTGCAGGTAGGGAACGTGTTTCTGTGATACCAAAAATTCCTAAATGCCATCCTAAACTGCGATCAGATACGATTTCAGACTTTTTTTTTTGTTTTTTTGTTTTGTAATGAGGCCCCCGGAGCCCAGCTGCCCGCTTCGACCGGTTGATAATACAACCTTGATACAATCAATGTCCAAAACAAACACAATTTCACAAAAAAAAAAAAAACCTCACACAGACAGAGACACAGACACAGCGGCAGATGAATGCTCCAAACAACACACAGTTGTGTGGACGGCACACAGTGTCCACTGGTCCATTACGTTCACAGACCTGCCCGCGGAACACACGATCCCCTGGCTGCATCCAGACAGGCCGAAAAAACCACGGAGAAAGGAGAACTCACTCATCCCCACAAGCATCTAAACTGTCAACGCAGTATTCTCACCACTTAAACCAGTTCCTTCGACAGATTGAACGTTTTGTTGTTAATTTGATGAGAGATGAGAGTAAATAGCCCACTCATGAATGTATTCAGTGTTTCATGCCACCAAATTGACTGAGGACACATGATACTAACGATACTAACATGTGCTACTATAAGTAGTGATTTAGATTTTATATTTTGTCCATATTCTAGCTTTTTTTTTTTTTACATTCTCAAAGCCTTTCCCTTTTTCCTGCACCAGCTATATCGCTCAGGCAGGGACTCCATCCTCGTCTGAAGAATATATTTGTCATGTATATAATGGCTGTGTCAACAGGGAGGACAAGCTTATACAGGGATACTCTCTGAGGGACGCTGAGAATGATGCAAAGACTTGGCTTCTTGTATGTGTGCCAAGTGATGACATTTTAGCCAACAAAAGCGGAGAGACCTGCCCTTTCAGTTTGTCAAAGACACAAAATTATTTGTGTGACACTCAAACTGCCAAGGAGAGCTCAGTGTGACGGCACCCGGTGTAGATTGATTTCACCCCAGATAAAAGATCCTCAGATCTTTTTTGTGTTTTTTTTCCAGCGGATAGACAATCGCTGTTTTTTTATTATAATGATAAATGAACAAAACACAGCGATTTTGAAAAATAGGCTAATTTATTGTCTTCCGTGACCTCGGGAAGAAGGGATATTTCCAACAAACGGGTCATTGATACATATGACGCACTGACAATGTTGTCTTATATACAGTACAGCAATGTAATTAGTCAAACACAAGGACTTCATTCTGAACTATACGTCGGAGCTCTTAAACAAATGCTCCCATGTGATTGGAGGGATTGAACTTGTAATGCAAGAAAGGAGAGCGGGAGGCACTCAAAGCGCTGTCATCTTCATGGTTGCTTTGGTGAGTGCAGATAGGATCATTTGCATTCAAGAACATATGGCTGTATCATTATGTAGCACATAAAGTGCACATGTTTGACATCTGTGAAAATAAAAAAGCTCATATAGAGACGTGTGATTTATAAATGCATATGCATCTCTCTCTCTCCTGCTCTCTATTTATATATAAAATAGTAAAGAAAAAAGTGCTTGTTTTTCAACTCCCAATGCATCCTGACTTCAGAGAATTAATTAAAATAATTATGATAGATTGCAACAAGATGTAAGAAAGTTCCCTAATTCAATTAAATCATTAAGAAATGTAAAACAATGCATATGTTTGTGCTCTATTTATGGGATTTAATGACAGAATGTTTAACAGGAAGGAAAATTTAATTGTATAGCACGTTACAACAACAAGGGCTTTCAAAGTGATTTATGCAAAATATGAAAGGCATCGAGTCACAATTACAAACAGTAAAAACAGTTGAATGGAAGGAAATGCAAGGAAAGGTCACACATTTCACATCCATCTGAAGCAGTCACCATGCCACCAAGCCATAAAAGATGTATAATACAGAGAAAGATTATTATTAATTCCAAAATACAGACACACACACGCACACATGCATGCGCGCGCACACACACACACACACACATAGATATATATCATTTTAACCTTTAGTTTTTGAGTTAAAGGTGAGCGGGACACCTTGATGAATATTGCTGACATTTGTATTGTGAGTCATGAGATTTCACCTCAGGTCTGAAAAGTACGTCTGTCCAATATGAAACAGAATTTCTGTGGCTATCGCAGAAACGTAAAATGACATCAGATTAATATGATTGTGTGTGTGTGTGTGTGTGTGCACACACTCATTTTTTTTAAATACCAGAGGCAGGGATGTAATTGATGTCTCACTTTGTCACAGTTGAGACATCAATTACATGCATACACACTATATCGCCAAAAGTCTTCTCTCACCTGCCTTGACTTGCATATGAATTTAGGTGACATCCCATTCCTTGTCTATGAGGTTCAATATGATGTATGCCTGGTTTGCTGCAGCGTTCACACTCCTTTGACTGGAACTAAGGGGCCAAGCCCAGCTCCTGAAAAACACCCCCAAACCGTACACTTGGTAAAATGCAGTCCGTCAAGCATCGTTCCCCTGGCAACCGCCAAACCCAGACCCGTGCATCAGATCGCTAGATAGAGAAACCAGAGTCATCGCTCTCGAGCACTCCAGCCGCCACTGCTCTAGAGTCCAATGGTGGTGTGGTTTATACCTCTGCATCCGACGCTTTGCATAGCACTGGTGATCTAATGCTTGGATGCACCTGCTTGACCATAGGAACCCATTCCTTGAAGCTCTCTGAGCACTGGACTTGAGTTTGGAGGTCTGTAGCCACTGACTTCGCAAAAGTTGGGGAACTCTTTGCACTATGTGCCTCAGAATCCATCAATACAGCTGACATTTAACTGTGTATTATCTAGAAAGTAATGGGAAGACCCAATTCTGATTGTGGATGGGTGGCATTATAGTAACCCTACCCCTATATGAGCTACTTAAAGCCAAATTTTATATATATATATCAAATATGTTCAAGATATTACTCCTATTAGCATATTATATTCTCCAAGGCTTTGTTTGCACTAGCTCTTATAGATAACCTTAATAACAACACACACAATATACCTTCTTCTTCTTCTTCTTCTTCTTCTTCTTGTCAATCAGGTACAAGGAATCAATTATCAGGAAATAAACACGAAACTTCATGCTTTAATGATCAATGTGTTTTACTCACAAACAAGACAGGGGGTCAAAACCTTGTCTATGTCTAGACCGTCTATGAAACACTAGAGGCCTTTTCATTCGTAGGTTGCCTGGATACTATCAGACACGGCCAACAAAGCATTTTTAAGATGTTTGCTTTGTGTGAGTTCAAATTTATTGTATCACACTTGTCTTGCAGGAAATGTAACTCAAGGTGCTGTACACATAGGAAACACTTTAAAAGTACTTCAAATACATTTTACACCAGGTTTTGGGCGTAGACTATATGGTCCCATTGTAGAAAGGGTTGAGTCCAAAGTTTTGAGTGTACTATAAAAAAAGCTCAACATGTCAATTTTTTAAAATTTGTATTATTATTACTAGCGATGATGATGAAATTTGTAGTAGACCGGATCCTCTGTTCTCAAATAAATGTCATATGACACAGGCATTATTTGGAATGCATACTGGGACCATAAATGTTTATTATTTTATATTCCAATTAAATGAATTGACATTTACAGTCCTATGAAAGCACGTTTACTAGAGCAAACATGTGGAAAGCCACTGTGTCTGCAGACGTTCCTGGGATTGATGCCTGGTGTTGATGCCTCCGTGTAACAGATGATGATGTAATAGAAGACTGTTAGTGCCGCAGCATGGAGAAAGAGCAGCGTCTAATGGGTAAAGTCTGCCGTCTAACAGATGGTGTAAAACCATTATACAGTCAGTGGCAAACATTTGGCTTGGTGGCCAGCCAGAAAAAGAAAAAAAAAAGCATATTCCCAACAAAAAGAACAAATGCAGTAATACCAGTATTAATAAACATGTTTTAAAAGGCTTCCTCAGTGGTGCAACATGTACATTGTATGTGTCTATGTTTTTGCAATAATCAAACTCTTGCATTTTAAATGCCCACTGCGACTGCTGCTTCATACTGCACCTGTTGGTTCGGAAACACACTCGTTGCATGTAAATAGGCTTTGTAGCATGATTCTGCCCAGCAGCTGTTTTCAGGTTGTCCAGCCTATTTATTGCAAGGCTCAACAAGACACCACTTTGGAAGAAAGGAGTAATTTCAGTGAGCACAAAGAGTGACTGTGGAAGGCTTAGATTTACTTTGGCGACGTGTTATTTCTTTCTCTGTTTTGACCGCGGCGTCCAGTCTCTCTTTACATGCAAAACAACTCAGTTCTATTCTGTTTTCATCATCGACCCTAAACAACGGAGGATCTCATTGAGACGTCAGCTCTAAGGTCATGTACAGTATATGGAAAAAGGGCCAAAGGCATGGATGCTCCCTACAGCGCTGACTAAAAAAGTGATGTTCCTGGGAAACACAGCATTTGTGGTTAAGTGAGAAAGTGTAGGTTTGCTGTGCTGTTGTCAGGTACAGTTTGGCTGTCAGCTCCTTTGGTTACGCTCCAGTAAATCCTCAACACTGACGAAACACCTGAAATTGGCCAGTGCTCGACTTGTCAATGACTTCTTCCATGAACCCCCCCCATACGAGTTGTCTTGCTTTTGCCAAGGGAATGTATGATACCAATGAAATCTGTAGATGTGCTATAACATGACTGGCCCTTATAACACACCCGGCGGAGAGCCAATTGGACGCTATGAGTTCACATGATCTGTAAAGAGCACTCAGGATTTAGCCATAAGTGGACATAAGTGCTGTGGTTCCACAATGTCAATTCATGCAAGGTGATGAAAAGTTCCTAAATGGTGTCACTGGCTCCCATGGTTGCCATGTTACATGGACTAAGATGGTCTCCGGCTGATAAGGCCAACTGGATCTCGCTATCAGGCATATCGAGATGAAATGAGCCGTGGATAATTGAGGTTGCCGGGGCACTCTAGATGGCTATCAGCCCGCGCTAGAGCGATGAACCAGCTCCAGTATTGGGCCAAGATTCGCATAATTACAATTTATATGGATTAGCAATGTCTTTCGCAAAATAAGAAGTTGCCTTTCCCCCCTGCTCTCTGAGCTCAAATCCTTAGACAGGGTCTCCAGCAAAAAGAACGCGGCCGAGCTACGGAGGCTCACTACGTTCCGGTAGTTTGTACTGGCAGCTTATAAATGAGATGTTTTATATTTGAAGACCATGTTGGATTGAGGGATCACAAAGGATGCCCGGACACCCTTGAACAATGGATTTGAAGTTCAATCATCGCTGAGATGACTGCTCATACTTTGGAGAATTATAAAAAAGAAAAAAACATCGCAGATGAAGGACGAAGGCTAATCTTGGTCACCTTAATCGCCTGAGACGAACAAGGTAAAGGGCACATCACGCCGTAAATAATTGTAGTTTATAGATGATGAAAATACAACCAGCTATTTCAAATAATATAACAGATTATATTGAACACAGGATATAAGCCGTTAAAACCGATGATGCACTGCAGGACGGGGCTGTTGAAGAAGCACCAGCTCACTGGAGCTAGTGTGCAACAATCTGGGCGATAACAGCCCTCTGTGTCTGAGACAAAGGGAAATACATTTTTCAAACGGACAGAAGAAAGAAACCTAACAAGTGGCTCTTTTTGTCTCTCTCCTTTTCTCTCCATTGCATCTGAAGTGAGAAGTTTACTCTAAACCTCCACTGCAATGTCCTCTCTATCTCATATTCCGCGTTCACAGGCTCCCTGTTTGTCCTCTGTCTGGTTCTCAGTGCGGCCGGCCCGTCCTGTATACCGCTGTCCATATGGAAGACAGGACGGCGAGGGCTGGCTAATCCCTTGAAACTCCGTGAACTTTGCTTTCTTTCGTCTCTTGTCTCTATTTTTTTTTTTTCGATGGGATGGGAGCCCTGTTAACCAGGAATCAAAAGTTTGGGGATCAGGTAGGAGGCTGGCGGCGGCCTCGCAGCCCCACCGAGCAGATTGCCTGCTGCTGTGCTGACTGAGTGCCGCCGCACACAAAGCATGAAAAGCGTGGATTCCCGGGGCCAAGGGCCCTGCGTGGTGGGCTCTGTGCTCCCCAGCCCAGTCGCGAGGGGGGGGGTTGGACGGAGGGGGAGAAAGGAACGGCTCAGTCAGCAAGCCAGGGCCACTGGAGCGATGAAAAGATAATTTCCCCCCCCCTACACACACACACACACACACACACCCCAACTCACCGCCACCGCCATCGGACCTCATGCGGCGTCAAACCATTTGTGAGCAGTGACAGAGCCAGATTGGGCCGAAAGGATATGAGTGGGAAACTTCAAAACCTGCTCATGTTTCTGCGGACGTGAAAGGGATTTGTATAACACATTCAGATTTGACGGACTTTCCCATGTTCGCTCCGGACAGCCCATTTTTTGTTGACATGTTCAAATAATGAATCTCTTATGTGTAGGATCCCCTTTTTTTCCCCCCCTGCGCCCGAGTCCTGTTTCTAGTCGTCGGGTAGGGATGCTGTGCGGACCATTCCACCGTCTGTCCCAATCTTATGGAGAACCGCTGACTCGCCGGCTTCCAGGGACCAGGGTGAGTGGTTCTACTGTGGCCCTTTTAATTTTTTTTTTTCCTCTACCTCAATCCGCCAGGAACTCGCTGTCAGAGCTAAGGAGGCTATCTCCAAACTTGGTGCAATTACTCCTTTTAATTTAGCTCCTTCTGCGGCCGACGAGGATTATGCGATAAGAGCTTTTCTCAGGACAATGAGACGACCACAGAGCTAAGCCATTACTCTTCATGAGGCGGCCGCCGTTATGAGCGCATTTACCCGGCGCCGCCGCCGCTCGGAACTTTGATGCCAGAGCTGCAGGTGTTCATAGATAATTCAACATGACATTTGCTCACTTTGATATTCTTTGGCAGTCGTGTGAAAGATGTTCCTCTGAAGTCAGGAGTGTTACGAGATAATGGAAATCATTTGGGAAAATCTTCCCTTGCAGGAGAATATCTTTATTTCCCCTGCCTCACCCCCCCGCAGCTAAAATATATAAATATATAACGGAATTCAGCATGCGTTTCACAGCTCTTAAAGGTTACATTTCAGGAAGTGACAGAGGAAAATGCGTAAACCGGATTTCTGGATTTCTGAGTGTGAATTCCTCTGTTTCAGGTGCTGAAATGGAACATACCTTTTTGATTCTTTTACTGTTAAGTAGGGGCTTATCGGTCGGGGCTCAGTTCAATGGATACAACTGTGACACCAACTTCCACAGCCGCTTCCCTGGTGAGGAACTTAAAATAAAAAAAAATAAAAAAAAATAAAAAAAACGACACAGGATCACACTTGTTGTTTCAGAGGTGCCGGATGGAATTTACCGATGTATAGATAGTTATTCTCAAATAAAATACATTGTCTGAAGGAGAGATAATAGGACAAATTGTCTACTACACAGTTAATAATCACATGAGATTTGAAATAAAAAAGAATAATTGCCGATTATATAAGAAGCTAATTCTCCTGTATCTCTACCTCTGTGTGTGTGTGTGTGTGTGTGTGTGTGTGGCAGCGGAAAGGGACATCAGCGTGTACTGCGGCGTGCAGACGATCACCCTCAAGATCAACTTCTGCCCCGTCCTCTTCTCCGGCTACACCGACTCGGACATGGCGCTCAACGGTCGCCATGGAGACGCCCACTGCCGCGGCTTCATCAACAACAACACCTTCCCCACCGTGGTAATCTTTAGTATTAGCCTGGCGACGCTGGAGTCCTGCGGCAACTCCCTCGTGGTAAGAGGACCAATTTAATTTGATGGAGCATGTGCAGAGTTGCTTTGGCGCCTTAATGGCTGGGTTATGTTGTCGATAAGGTGACTTTGGATCTATAGAAACGCCGTCGCTGTGGCGGGCAAGCTTGTGAGTCTGAAAGCTGGAATATTAAAATACAGTAGAAAGCCTCCCCAATTTTTGTAAAAAAAAAAAAAAAAATTACTTTTATTTAAACCAGCTGTGTTATTCACAGTATCCGTGCGTAGATGTTGACAACTTGAGTTTATCTCTCTTCATGGGAATGAAACCCAGTACTTGGGATCCTAGAGGCCCTGTCAGGATGATGAGTGAAAAGCAATTCTCACAACTTTCCCCGGGTGAATCGTTGCTGAGCGAGCGCTTCGGCCCGAGCGTCGACGACGGAGGAGAACGGGACGGTTCCTGGCGGTTTCCCCTTCTCAGATTAGGAGGGATTTGAGTTGAGGGCATTAGCGAGGCACATTGACTAAGTGTGTGATGGCTGATGGTATCAGACCCCCGGGCCCGGCGTGCCCCACAGTAAGATAATTGCTGACGGGTTAGCGGGCCAGGAGGACGAGCGTTACTCACAAACCCCCGATGTCGCCCGCTGCAGGTGTCCACGGCTCAGGGACCCAACGCTTACGGGAACCTGTCGCTGGTGCAAATTGGAAACATATCAGGGTACATCGACACGCCCGATCCCCCCACCATCATCAGCTACCTGCCGGGGCTGCTGTACAAGTTCAGCTGCAGCTACCCGCTGGAATACCTGGTCAACAACACACAGCTGGCCTCGTAAGTCATTCATCATCACTTCCTCTTTGACTTTGGACGAGTGAGGCTTTAAAACGTAATGCAAGATTGATCCTGTGCAGTGTTAAACACTAGGATCATTTCTGAGGCTGTAGTAATTGCTCATCTGATTTTTTTTTATTATTGAGTAATTAATTGAGTACCCTAAAGAAAAACATAACAAAAAAAGTACATATATTTATACATGTGAAACAATAATAATAATAGAAAAAAATAGAATTATTTTATTACATTTGCAGTTAATTGCTTGCTTGTTTCAAGTTTTTTTCCCTACTTTCTTAAATATCTTTAATCTGTTAAATTATCTATTACAAGTCATTTTTGTTTCAAATAAAAATAGCATAGCATTTTCTTAAGTGAAGATTAAATTCACAATGAAAATTATCCACTTTTAGAATATTTGTAATAAAATAATCCACGAAGAAGGAGGTTGTGTTTTAGCCGGCATTCATCTGTTTGCCTCAGTTAGCAAAATACCGCAAAATTTTGCAGGATTTTACTTACATTTTAGCCAACAGCGAATGGTTCCGTAACCATTTTATTATATTTTGGTAGTGATCTGGGGTAAATCTTGGTTTTTGGATCACTTTGACTTTTTTTGTTGTGCGGTAACACCATGGTAATTGGACCTTTAGACAGGCGCCATCGTTTGGGGCTGCCGGGTGATAATATTTTACACCTGCATCGCTTTCTATGCTCACTACACCACTAACAGAGAACTTTGACTACGCCTAGGACAACAATGTTGGGTGGGAGCCACAATGAGCTTGGCAGAGGTCTGTGCTCTCAGAGTGCTTTTCTAGTTCAAGATTATTCTACTCATTCTACCAAAAGCAAACGAATTTCACCGAGTAAAGTTTTTGCAGTCTGGGCGAAATGAGATAAAAGAAACACATCCAATATTTAATTAATACAGTGCAATATACAGATTATCATGTGTCCCAGGATGGAATACAATTTAAATTAATAATGAAATCAGAACTGACCACAAACTTTGGCTTCAAAAAGAGTTGAATCAACAGGGCCAACCAAACCTGAACTTTTAAGCCTCACTGAAGACTTGTTTAAGACTTGTTTTGTTCCTCACTATTATATGCAATTTATAAATATGGATCCAGTTAATACAACAAAACAGAGCAAAGGGTATTTTAAAACATGGATATGAAAAGGCAGATTTTCCATCTCAGACTGAATATTATAAAACATTTTCTCATATTTGGCAAGGCTTGGGTGATTTGAATCTGGTGTCAAGCCAAATAAATGCCTAAAAAAGAAATATGATTTTATAATGTAAAAGAATCATTTGAAGAAATCAAATGTCAAATGTCAAGGTTTTCAGTTGTTTTGACCTGTTTTTTATTTAGTGTATTTAATGTATTTATGTATGTAAGAGTGTATTTCTTTTGAAGGTCAGCAGCTGCAATCTCAGTGAAGGACAGCAATGGTACTTTCATCAGCACATTGAATCTACTGCTTTACAATGTAAGTTCATGTTACCAACTAATCACAGCACAAATCAAAGTCATAGTTGCATCAAAGAGTGAGATAGAGCTATGTTGAATTAATTTGTGGCTTTTACATATGTAATTTCCATGATTTCTGAGGATGACCCATGTATGAGACATGGAGACACCCGGAGCTCTTCAACCCTTTTATGCAGCTCACGTAGACAGCAAATTACCTTTAATCCTTTAATTGGAGAAGATTATACCTAATTTACTCCCGATTCATTTCGAACCATGTTAATTTGATCCAAAAACGTCCGTAAATGGGATTCTGCGGAAACCAGACAATGGACAATCGTGAGGTACAATGGCACGGGACTAATCTTGCTCAACGGGATGGAGGCAAAGAGTCAGGAAACGTAGCCGTACGGTGACATGCCATCGTGCTTTGTGTGCAGGACTCGTCGTACGTCCAGCAGCTGTCCATCCCCATGGCGGGACTCACCCTGAAGACGCGGGTCTTTGCTGCTGTAAAAGCCACTAACCTGGACAGGAGGTATCTCACCAGCTTACCAATTTACACTCTTACAATTAAATTCCGCTAGTTTTTGTCTCTTTAAAATGGATACAATGGAATCATCTTCATGATATAAATCAAGTATAATATGGAAAACCCATTTTTTACCACAAAGAACAATACTCGGGGCTGACGGCTGACACATTTGACCGCGACGTAGTGTGAAGATCAACTACCAGCCGAGGCGGCGCCACGCTGTGAGAGCAAAAGAAAAGCATTTTGAATATTTCTTACGCTTGAAACACGTTTTAATGAGAACCGAAACCTGACCCAGTTACAAATGAGCTTTGAA
Source organism: Eupleurogrammus muticus (assembly GCA_036785175.1). NCBI lineage: Eukaryota > Metazoa > Chordata > Actinopteri > Scombriformes > Trichiuridae > Eupleurogrammus > Eupleurogrammus muticus. Next base: position 7,748,581 of record JAYKQN010000007.1, read on the forward strand.
TGAAGGAGCACTCATGGGACTTTGGGAAGGATTATGCTGCTGTTAACTGACATTTTGTTCACCTGAGAAGCACCTTTGTGTTTGGCAGCCAGCTGCTCCTGTATTATAATGAACAGTGGGCAGTGCTGCTACTGACTCTGACTTGCAATTTTCTTAAAGGTCCCGCATCATGCAAATAGTCACTTTTATTTTCTGTTTTTTATTATCTTTACTCTGGATAAGGTCTACAGGTTATACAGAGACTTTCCCATGCATCAAACACTAAGAAATCACAGAGAAATACACAGAGTCTGGATTTAGAAAGATTGTTGTTTCACAGGTTGTTTGTACTTCCTGGTATTTTTGATCCCTGCAAGGCCCACCTGTCCCCAACATCACAACCAGTCTTTTCAGTCAAGAGAGGCTCATGAATATTTATGACAGAGACCATGAACCACCCATGCTTTCTGAAGTTGAATTTATTTGTACATCAAATTGCAGATATATCATGTTGGGGGCATCAAAACCTCATATAAAACCCAGGAAATTGCATGATATTGGACCTTTAACCATGATTTTGGGACATTTTTTTTTAACACAAACTGTCACCAACTTGTGGCATTTGAGAAAATGTATGAATGTGAATGAATTTCATTTGGGAGAAACCCCTAAATGCAGTTATTGCTTCTTGATCGCCTTTGTCTTTCTTCAGTCAGAACAGAAATACCTCCCATTTGGTTTTGAACATGACTCAGAGTGGACTTTGTGAGGTCTTTGTGTCGTGGTCATTCGATCTTTACTGTGTGGCTAGCGCTGTGTGAGGGAGCCACTTTGCCTGCAGGGAAGGGTGGAAACACAACAAGGGCCATTCAAACTTTTCATGGACGCTCATTGTCTATCTAACCACTATCCTAAACTAACATTGGTTTCGGAGACATAAGGCAAAAAAGTTAACTTAAGCGGTTCTGGGTTAAGTTAACCTCAGTGGCTCTCGGTTAACGTTAGTGGTACTGGGTAACGTTAGCTTAGGGTTAGGGTTAGGGTTAGGGTTAGGGTTAGAGGCTCTGCGCTAAAGCTAGCTTAAGCAGGTTTGGGTTTACGTTAACCTCAGTGGCTCTTGGTTAACGTTAGCCATTGTCACAGAGGTTTACGCTAGCCCCACGTTAGCCTCAGTGATAATGAGCAACCTTAGCTTTGATAGCACTGTGTTAGCGTTAGCTTTAATGGCTCTGTGTAACTTGTAGAGAGAGAGAACGTTATATCAGATATGCTACTTTTGGGTGTGTAGTCTTTCTATTCACACATTTTCATAATCTTACAACTCGATATTTTCGACCCGACTACAACTTGCTTAAGATTTATACACATACATGTCACATATGGCACTAATGGCACAAATCAAAAAGACTCACTTAAAACCTGCATTAAAGAATGTTTTGAGCATGTGCAGCATCGTTGTTGTCATAGTACCGTACTTTTAATTTGCAGCTAGCGTGAACTTTTCAACATGTAATGCTAAAAACTAAACTAATGCTTAATGTTAAATAGATGGAACGTTCTCATGGACTACTGCTACACCACACCCTCTGGAAACCCCAACGATGACCTCCGCTATGATCTTTTCTTTAGGTAACTCAGGTTTAAAAAAAAAAAAACCCCAGATAAGTTCCTGATGTTTCTCTGGCTCGCCTTCCTAACGTTGCTCTGTGGTTTCCCCTTTCCCCCCGAACGCAGCTGTGAAAAAGATCCGCAGACCGCCGTCTTCGAGAATGGCAAGAGCCAAATGGGCCGCTTCGCCTTTGAAGTGTTCCGCTTCGTGAAGCACAAGAACCAGAAGATGTCCACCGTCTTCCTGCACTGCGTCACCAAGCTGTGCCGAGCAGACGACTGTCCGCTGCTCATGCCAGTGAGGCCAACGGCACCTATACCACTAACAGGACCAGAACAGCATGCATACACCCCAGTTTTCCAGTTTTTGTTGAAATTTAGGCATATATCATATAATGACTCTTTGTTCGGTGCGCCACTCCAGGTTTTTTTTGTTTTTCTAAGGTAATTAATTCTAATCATTTTGGTCCAAGGTGCAGCAAAATCCAGTTTACCGCTCACATACTGAGTACCATTACAGGCCTGAACTGCTCAAGTTTTCATAAAAACTGGAACAATGAGGGTGTTGTGAATCTGAAATAATATTTTTCTCATCTTTATTTCAGAAGTGGAGCACGTGTCATGTGATACTTGTTTCGCTGAATAAGTTTCTAGTCAAAATATAAATTATAGTACAATTCTTTGCGGTATTCATTGACATTAACCATTACAGATTATGTGTCAATAAGAGATCGAATTACTCATGTGCAGTATTGATTGCAGTATATGTAGCTTCAGGGTTTTTATTGCTTCAAAGTATTTATTAATGAACATATACAACCATCAGGTATTTACTTGTTCTCTTGGCTCATAAAGAAGCATTTGTCTTCCCTCAGAGTGAAACTTTTGATCTTTCCCGGGCAATTAGGAAAAAATGTCAGACGTATTCGTCAAACCTTATAGCGAGGAGGGCCATTTATATTCCTCCGGCTTTAAGCGATTGCCTGATTTCCTGCTCACGTCTCCAAACAGTTGCTCTATCGGAGCCTAATTGGTACGCTTGTAATCCATAATGAGTGTTCTGTTGCTTGATAGAACAGGTGATATCTGTCTTCCGTCAATGTTTCCTTATGCCTCGTTCATTTTTTATTACGAATCATTAAATATGACTAGTTTATGGGGTAAAACAAATTGAGAATGACACGCGCGTTGTACGATAACAATTCACATCACCATGGGGGATTCCACAGCTTTTTTATAGTTAAAACCAATCATATACATATATTGCTTTTTGAATAAATATTATATAACCCAGACAAGCACAACAATACTGTTTCAATGTAAAAAAAAAAAAAAAGGAAAGGCAGCAGGAGTGGGGCCATTAAGGCTACACAGGATGCGTCTGTTTAATATCAGGAGAAAGTGGGACACATCAGGGTTGTTTCATCCTGCCATCGTATCTCTCCACAGATCTGTGGCAGCAGGAGAAAGAGGGACGTCTCCGAGGGGAAGGAATTAAACGCAGCGTCTGGGAACGCCGTCCTGACGGCCGGGCCTATCATCACTCGGAGTGGTACATTTTAATAACACTCCTCCTCCTCCTCTTCGGTGTCTGTCCCCTCCCTCCCTTTTCTCTTCCTGACGTTATCCAAACACAGCTGTTAACCGTCTCAGGTGCCTCTTTCTTCCAACCTGACCCATGACACTTTGAGAAACAGTGTTTTTTCCACTTTTAAATTTTTATTTTCCGAACAATTTCCGCTGTTACCTAGAAAGACTTTTAGTTAACTGCTTAGCACCGAAATGTCTCCCTTAAAAAGAAGATCTTTTATCTGACGCTGTTGACTCACATCAAACCAAACGTGGCGAGTAGGAAGTATGACTAAGCTGAATCCAATGTCCCCCTGTTACCTTTAAACGCCTTTTTTGCTGTCCTTCACAGATGAAACGCCGACCAACAATTCTCAGCTAGGTAAGCTTTCCCCGTTCCGTCCTTTGTGTGGAATGATGCTTTAAAATTTTTTTTCAAAAACTGGTATGTAAAGGAGCTCTTTGTAATCACCTCTGAATTTAACAAAAAACGTCTAATAGGCTCTCCTACTCTATTATGTGTCATTATCCCGTGATGTTCATTGCATGGCGGGAATTGCAGGTGACCTCTTATAATTGCCCTTCAATGACTTATTTTCCTCGGCGACAAAGGCTATTGATAATTCCCATCAGAAATTATTGCATCCGCCCGGCTGGAGAGAGCGAGAGCAATTGATTGCAATTAAGTTTGACTCTCAGCGCAGCAGGGCTCGCGGCTTTTGTTATATTCCGCTCTAATTGGCTTATAACTGTTGTTGTGATGAATTACTCCCTTTGCCTGATTGTTGAATGTTGACGCTGTTTAATTCCCGTTGTTTTGTATGTTTCTGAATTATTTTTCTGCTTTCAAGCACCCACCGGTGACCGAGCGGGAAATATCTCAGCACGTCATTTTTTTTTTTTCCTTCAGGAAACAAGAAAAACTGTCAAAATAAAAATCAACTTGGCTAATAGCTGTTTTCTTTTCATGGGAGAGGAGGTGCGATGAAGGTAGATTTAATGTATGCATGTTTTTTTCTTTTTTTGTGTCTGTTGCCGCTCCAGCCAACTTGAAAGCTCCCGTGTTCCAGATGAACGCGGTGACGAGCGCGCTCATCTCGGGCCTGATCATCCTGGGCGTCATGAGCGTGTGCTTCTTCGTCTTCTCCCTCACCCTCCTCAGAGGCAAGAACGCCCCCGTCGGCACGCTGTCCGGCGTGCGCAACCCGGCCTTCAACTGAGTGCCTGCGACCCCCCCCCACCCGCCCCGGCTCCCCATGGGCCCGACTTGGCGTTCGTGCACGTAGTCGTTTTTACACAAGAATAAGAGCTAAACGTTAATTTAGATAAAGAGGTACAACGTGCATTAGCGTAGGAGTGCAGCATGTTTTATAAACTCACTTTTTTTTGTGGCAGGCCTGGCTACAACCTGCATATGATCATTTTTGTCCCACAACTCTAACCCACGATAGCAGGGACACTCTAACTTAATTCAATACCTCAGCTACACAGCTTTTTCAATTGCAGGGTATAGGATCAATTACAAGGCTTACAGTACTTTTTCTTATAGTGTAAAATCCGCTGGTGAAACTCACACTTCTTGTTAGGAGAATTGAAAATATAAATATAAGTAAATGTAAAAAAAATGATTTGATTTGGTGATTAAGTGAGCTAGCAGAGCGCCTCTGGCAGACATGAAATCTAACTCTATTGATTTTATATTATGAATACATTTTTTATTTATTAATGTTACTACATATAAGAGGGGTAGCCTTATGATTAATCACTTGATAGAGGCTTATTTGACCTAAATATGTAGTTCACTCACTCACTTTAAATATTATATGCTTACATGGTGGAATTTGTTTTAAGTTTCATTTGTATATGTAACTGTGTATAACTTTCCCGAATGCCATTGATGACCTATTTTTAAAATGTACAAAACTTGCCCAGTGTCATATTTGTAAAGACACGTGAATTTTCTTCCAAAAAATCCTGACTGTAGAGTTTCATTCATTTTTTCTCCATGTTTTGTACTAATATGTTTTTTTTGTCTAGTCTTGGGTTTCTGTGTGGTATGAGGATCCTTTACGGGGACATGGTATTTTCCGATATATAAATGGTCTCTCACAAAAGGTACAAATAGCATTATCTTTAGCGCTTTATCTTCGATTGTCTTCCAGTCTTTTTTTAGGAAGCGATTAACTGTGAATAAAAAACAGATTATTTTATCTCTGTGCACAGGAGGTGCTTTTCTCAGCCCCGAGTATGTTTGCCTGTCACGTTGCATATATTCTACAACAAGGAAACTGTCACAGTCACAGGCTGTCATTTGTCATTTGGATTAGCTTTTTTATGTAGACCTACTATGAGCCTGTTAGAGGAAATCCACCAGAGAGAATGCGGAAGAGGTGGGAGATAGAAAATCGAAAATGCAAGAAAGTTGGTGCGCTGCAGATTATAGAGTGACTTTTCTGCGATGGGCGGTGACTGGTAACTTTCATCCGTATTAGTTTCTGTGTGCGTCTGTAGGGTAACCTGAAATCTCATACAATCACGGAAAGTAAATATTTCTGCTAAAGCATAAATTACACCTTTGTGTTAATGCTGCGTTCATTTCACCTCCGAAGTCATAAAGTGGGAGTGACATTATGTGTTAGAAATTTGAAAAAAAAAAAAAAAGATATACCATTCAAAATTGGAAAAAAGGCAATTTGTGCAAAGTCTAGAATAGAAAAAAAAATAATCTGTGATTTGCATATTTCATTTTAGTTGATATATTATTACTGCTAGGAGACAGTAGTCCTTGCCAATATTTCAGAGCTGTGTGGTTATTTATTTATTTTTTTAACAGGATATCATTTGGATGCAAAAATTGGAGCCATAATTCTGTGATTTGTAATTTCACAAGTCGTAGAACCAAGAAAAGCGTATAACGAGACAGTGCAGTGTATTTAGCACGAGCACGCACTGTAGCGACACGCCCGCAATTACAACTCAGACAATACTGTGCGTACAACTGATTTAATGAGACACAAATCCAGGCTGATGCACCGTTCTGTGTTATGTACCTACTGCATATAGACATGGCGTGGCTGCACACAACCACTAATTGGGCTGCTGGTCTATTTCCCCTTAGCCTCAGTTGTTTCAATGCTGGAAAACTAGGATGCTGAGATTGGCTGCAGCTGTACACATGTAGCCCTAGTGAGGAATAAGCAGGTATAGAAAATAAATAAATTAATGGATTTTTTTTCCCCTCTGCTTTGTAAGTAATGTATTAGCTCCAAAGCCAACACAGGATGTATACACAGGATGTATATTTCCATACTTAGGAACTGGAACTTTGGTCATGTATCTATAAAAGCAATGGGATGTGTGTGTGTGTCCTTGGCACGATGGTGTGCATGCTTTTTTTTGTAGAATTTGTTTTAATGGATATTCAACACATTATTATCATAAATAGTTAAAATCCCATAGACTCACGTATATAACAGCACTATCCTGCAGCAGCACTTTCATCACAGTGTAAATTTCCATATCACGGTCCTTTCATTACAATTTAAAGCTCTACTGTCCCGTCTTTTCCTGCAGCCACCGTAAAGTTCTTCTCTCAAAAACCACAATGTTAACTTATTTAGCTGCTCCTTTATTCGTCGTTTAAAGTTGCCAGGAGAATGATACTTGAAATACTTCGATTACAATGTCACTTAAATTCACATGGGAGTCAAGGTAGTAAATGGTAGCAAATACTTTCGACAATACAGTGTTTCCATCCTACACGTACTGCAGTAGTAATGAGTGGACAAATAGTGGGAATAAGAGATGGAAAAGAGGAGTTCAAGCCTAAGCTATTCAGTGTTGATGGAAGTTTAGTCTCCAGGGGGCATTTTTTGATGCTTCATAATGGTTGCAGCTCTGAATCACAACTCTCTCTGAGCACAAGTGTCAGTTTTCGCACCCAACACAAGTGGCCCGTGAATAGCAAAGGCATCTGTGCCTACATTTGTGCCAGTGTGTGTCTGAGGTGTGGAGCGCAAATCGCGATCATATCCAGCGATCCTCTGCAGCCCATTTACAAAGAATTACTTGTATGGCAGCCCAAGCACAGAAAATCTGGTTTAAGTCATTTTTTTCCTGCAGTTCTATTAAATCTTTCATTTTAATTAACATATTTAGTAAATGTCTAGTATTCTCTACAATGTTTTATGCTGCATTTTCCCTTTTATCCAAGACAGACTAGTCTATGGTCATGTATGCATATCGCTACAACATGCAAAATCCTACATTTACATACCATGGTAGCAGGTGCAGCATGTTTTCTAAAGGGGATGGGAGATGACACCCAAAGTGACTTCGACACACCCTCAAACTTTGCGTGTCTCTTGCACCATAGGCCATACATCTCTGTCTTCAAAAAAGGCCCCTTCTTGTTCTCCCTTCCGTATTTGTTGTGAGAATAACTTCAGAACATCGTCTAACAAAAGCAACAGTCAAGCAGCGAGCCATTTCCGATGTTTGATTCTTTTACCTCTGAGCCACGGGAGCACATCTGGCAAAGTAATCTACAAAATTAAGATGCTTTCTTAAGATAGAGCAGCCTGTGTGGTGTGCCTGAGAAAGCTTTAGTCAAGATGGAAACAGAGGACAAGCACATAGTGGATTTATTTTTTCACCCCCGCCATTTTTTTCTTAATCTTTGAAGGTTATTTCAAGATTCTGAAAGGTAACAGAAATTTAAAAAATGTAAAAAAAAATAGTTCTCAAGTTAGAAAACCACAGAGACAATTAAACACATGTCCCCACACACTGTTGTATGTGAGCTGATACCGTGTCCTACAGGAGGTAGTCACAGATCTTTTGTTCCATTGGATATCTACAGCATGTTTTTCCATCTCAGTAAGTCATGCACTCTGGAATTGGATGTCAGGAACGCAGCTTGAATGTCTACTTGACGTAAAACGCTCACGTGGATTCGCCTTCAGAGACACGGTCCAAAGTGTTGTTGATGATAGTATTTAGGCTGTTATCCCATGTGAAGCCATAAAGGATGTTTTTTTCCCCAGATATGGCTCAAATAGATCTGCACAGAATGAAGTGAGAAGTTAAAAGGAAAGGATATTTTAGAGGGGGTCTCTCTCTCTCTCTCTCTCTCTTTCTCCCAGGTTGGGTCCTTTATGTTCCTGACAGGGACGCTGGCCATCATTTTAGAACTGAGGGGGGACAAATTGTTCAGAGGTTTATTGTGATTTATCATCCGCTCACATTCAATTGCGCCTCTTCATAGCAGCTAAAGAAACACACACACACACACACACACACACACACACACACACACACACACACACACACACACACACACACACACACACACACAAAGCACAGAGCCAGGACTTTAGCTCTTTAAAAACAATCACAGTCAAAATCTAAACTCTAAAGCTGCTAAAACTCTGGTTTAGTTGACATAACGTGACCCTGGGTGACCCTGGGTCATCTACAGTACAGGCTGAGTAGCCAGATAATTAGGCAGCAAAAGTTCTGTAAAAACACTGTTCCTATTTAAAATCATCAGCACCAAAATTAAACTGGAGTAAAAGCGGTATTGATTGATTGCATACTGATGGTTGGTACCAGGTATGCATCAAAGCGATTGGTTGGAGTCACATGGCCACTCCTATTTAAGACTTCAGCTTTTTCTTCTGACAGAAACATTTTGCTTGATGAAGGTCTTGCACTGAAATTTCACCATAAATTGTGTCAAAAAGATTAAATAGAATTAAGGATTCCTGAATTAAAATTAGTAATACAGCAATGTCTGCATTACTTAACTTGGCCTTGTTCAAACATTATCCATCATGGATACACCATTCTAAGAAATGAGCTATGACCAGTAGAACCAGCTGGTAGAGATTCATCAGAGGAGGTCATTAGAAATAAAGACCCCCCCCCCCCACACACACACACACACACACACACACACCAGCTACCAAGGAGAGAATATTTCAGTGAGTATATAGTGATATTATGATCTCATTCCTTTGTGAGGAGATTATTATGATTGAAATCCGTAGCAGTGCCTAAAAATTATCCCCAGCAGTATGATGCATTGTCTTGTTTCCCTCGTCTTAAGGATGATGAGAGCTCTCTATGAAGCGGCTCTTTGAAAAAAGGCTGAAACCAGTCCCGAATGGAGAGATACTTGGAGATGGTACTTGACTTAACGTTCTCCGAGACACAGGTGTAATTAAACTTTATTTTCTGACTAAAGTGAAGTTAGGCAAAGAGCAATGATTAAGTCAGCCAGCCGTACTGTTTTTGCTATTTTAATTTTCAGTCGGGAGCGCCGGGGGTCCTGTTTCCTCATTTGCGATTTCAGACTGATAAACTGAGGAAAAGTCAGTGGTGCGTTATTTCTGGGGCATTTCATAAGGAAGTCTAGATTTTAGAATGTGTAGTATGTAGGTTGGACTGATTTAGTTGAATTCTGGAACTTGAAATAGTGGCACCTCAACAGTGGCGATTACTGCTGCCTCAGTTTGAAAAAAAAAAATATTATAGTATATATAAGTTAAATTATAAGTTAAGTTATTGTAAAACAATGTATAATAGCCATGATGCTCAATAGGCATCAACCTGTTTAATGGACTGAAGGAACTTCTGGAACCTTTCTTTCTTTATATTTGGTTTTGCATGTTTATCGATTTTATTATTTAAAGTTATATTAAGTTATTTTTAAAGTATCACTTGCGAAATAAAAGCTTGTTAACTAATCAAGTCAAGGAATTTTATCCTGTCTTGGGGAAAAAAAACTTTGACTGAGGCAAAAAGTGAAAACGGCTTAAAATGGCCTTTGTCCAATTCATTTCAACTGAGGATCAAGGTGATTTTACGAGAGGTGGCCAGAGACGATTTAGGCCAAAAACTTTCTTCAAAAAGTGACTACTAATCAATCTAAGGCCTTGGACTAAGGCCAATATTTTATCATGGTGATGATTCACTATGAACCACTGGCTGAACTAGTTAAATGTAAATGGAGTAGTTAAAATTGAAATTGACATTAATAATCCAATGAGGTCACATACAAAAATATATCAATCAGAGGACCAAACTACTAAATTTAATGCAATACTCTAACTACGTCAAAGCCATAATAGTTATTTTTATTCATGCAACACTTTCATTTGTAATGGAATACATCGATGAGTAGTTCACGTGGCCTCCTGTGGGACACGAAGCTATCGCGCAGGATCATCTTTAGTCCATGATAAAAGACATTGTTGTTATTGTTAAAACATACACTCTCACCTAAAAGGGGCATCAAAAGTGTGTGAGTATGGTCCACGGGGATACAGCACTTACTTCATCAAGGCTCATGTTATAATCCGTATAGTCGGAACATTGTTTCTGGTCCCTCATAGAGCCTTGCTGTGTTGGGTTTCACTATTAGCCTAATCCTTAAGGGCATATTCCATTGAACATCCTTTACAAAATAATTGTTCCCACACAGAGGAGTTAAGGTGGGCACGCCACAGCCACATTGACCTTGTTTCTGTCCAATCCTAAGATGACTTAAAAGCTATATAAGCATGTCCCAAAACTCTGTAGATTGTTCAAAGCAGAGGACAAGAGCCAGGAATAAGGTGGGTGCCATGTGAGGGGGAAAAAAATTACTGAAACTTTTAGGCTGTTTCGGTGCCAATAATCTCTTAATATTGCAGATATGTCCTCAACGGGGGAAGCAAAAATGAATCTTCTTAGCTTCATCTTCTTGGCATCTATGGTGGCTGAAAGCAGTCAGTTAACCTGTCAAAATGACCTTCGACGTCCAGGTACAGTATTCTGGGTTTATGTCGTTAATACAGTATGCTGATAGTACAGCACTTATATTCCCATTACAATTGCACTTTTATAAATTGGGCCTCCAGGATTTGATGTTTTTAGCTTCCAGCCATAAAACGGCCATGCGAATAACATCAAGACTTATTGACGACATCCTCCTATCTCTTACAGAGATGACCGACATCTCCGTTGAATGCGGCACGTCCTCCATTCACCTGGCCATCCTGTTTTGCCCCGTGGTCTACACCGGCTACAACGAGTCTCAGCTCATCATCAACAACATATTCAACTCGCCGGAGTGCGCCGGGACCCTGGACGAGTCCGTCGACCCGCCGGTCGTCCGGTTCTCCTTCCCCATCAACAAAACCAACGCTTGTGGCAGCTCCTTCGTGGTAAGTACAGCACGCTTCCACCCTGTTTTTCATCCCTATTCTCTGTGACCTTGACCTCATCTTTACCATGCCTTCAGACCACCAGTGCAGCCGGCACGGGGATCTTCTCGGACTTCTCCCACATCGAGACGGTTAACGTCAGTGGTATGGTGATCTCCCATGACCTGACCACGGGAGTGGTGACCTATAACGCTGAGCTCAAATATTATTACTCCTGTGCTTACCCTCTGGAGTACCTCATCAACAACACCCAGGTGGAAGTGTAAGACCCTCGGCTATATTCCTCCAATTACTTTTTTTGAGTGTAAATGCCTGGATATGTTTTTTATTGTACATGGGGACATATATATATTGACCGTTTTGATGTGAGGTATTTTACAAGATTTTTTTAAGGGATGTTTTTTTCCTGCATGTTTAAATGAGACATAAACCCTTTGGCTCATTTACAGTCAAGTCAAAAGCAAGAATATCATCTTCACTGAGGAAGGCATATTATCACTACAGGAGTGACTTATTCAACAATTCAACACAGAAGATGAGCTAGCCATATCCTACATGGTTGTGTTTGGCTGGAGTTAAGCATGGTAAACTGTCACTGTTGTGGTCACCCAATATGTGGCACATTCCATTGGTGACATTCATTATTATGAAGAGAATAAGACTGTACTTTCAGGCTGTAAACGCCGCTATTCTCCTTTATTGGCGAGAATTACCTCCCGGTGTACAATAACAGGTCGCATCCAGTCAGACGTGTTGCACCCAAGGCGAGCTGTTTTTGACGTGATCCTGTATCCAATTTAGGTCAGCGTCCTCCATTGCAGTGAGGGATAACAATGGAAGTTTCGTCAGCACGTTGAGCATGGAGCTTTTCAGTGTAAGTTGAGACATGCCGTTGCATTATAAGGAAGTTTAACACGCTCTGGAACAAAACATCATCTTAAAAATGCACATTACGAACCAGGAACAGTCACACTTCCTAAATAACCTGCTTTAAAATGTGAGTAATAACCAGCAGCTGCAATGTTCCTTTGACAGGATCCCAACTACACCAAACCTCTGAACATACCACAGCTGGGCTTAGAGCTGAGGACCACTGTCTACGTCCAGGTCCAAGCAGCAAACCTGACTGATCAGTAAGAACACACACCTTTTGTCATTTTGTTAATTTGTTTAGTGGGTGAAAAAACAGATTTTAGCAGCACCTTTGACACCACTCGTCTTTCCCAACCAGGTACCATGTCCTCATGGACCGATGCTACGCCTCCGTGTCTCCTCATCCCTCCAACTCCACTTTCTTCAACCTCTTTGTCCCGTAAGTCATCAAATCTTATTTTGGAGAGACAAAGTAGGCATTTCTAGCTCATTTTCGAGCACCAATTTTGATTTTTTTTACTTTATGTCCTAGTGTTAAAACAGGCAGTACTTGAAATGTAATATTTCAACTGCAAAATACGGCAGCTTATAGGTTTCATAAACTTTCTTGTTTCGAAGTGTATTTCTATTTATGTATATGTTTTATATATTACAGGAAAGAAGGAAAAAAACAGACACAAACATTGGAAAACCCAGTTTCTGTTAATGTGTTTTACATTTTGTACATTGCATATCAAAATGAAAGTTAGAAAAAAAAGTACAGGGTCCTCTTATGGTCCTCCACTATAAGAGGTTGTATATACCAGTATTTAACCATCATGTACATATGAATCCAACAGGTGCTCTAAGGACATGATGACCAAAATCCACGAGAACGGGGACAGCCACCACGCCCGCTTCTCTTTCCCAGCCTTCAGGTTTATTGAGCAGCAGAATGAAACAGTATCCACATACTACCTGCACTGCATCACCAGGCTCTGCGAGATCAGCACCTGCAGCAACTTTAAGGTCAGCGAAGGATCGATAGATCAAAAGATATTGAGCCCATTTCTCCCCTTAATGATGGAAATGTTCTTCACCTAAGCCAAGTTCAGACAGTGTGAATTTCAAAGTCATCAGATCACTCTGCTCTTCATGCTACACAACTCTCTTGTCTTGCGTCCAAGAGTCTTGAGATTTTTTTTTCTTTCTACATGATGGTCACCAGAGGGCATCATCAATGGCTCTGCCTGGTCTCCAGACAATGTATTTTTTTTCAGGCAAGAAGTGACAACAGAAACCCTTAAATCCAATGAACAAGCTCTTCTTAAGTCACCGTGATGTGGCCAGATACTCAGCATGTTAGATATTCAGTGGGTGTCTACATAATCAGCCGGCAATCAGGGCTAAAGTCATATAATGTGACATTTTTCACTTCATCTGCAGCAATGTAACAGGAGGAGAAGGAACGCTAGGTCCACCAGTGTTTCAGAGGCCACCACTTTATCCTCAGCAGTTCCCATCGTCACCAGGAATGAGAACTGTAAGTATCACTGTGTGATCACAAGGCATTTTAGAGCAACCCTCCAGCCTGGGGCCTGGAGAGACACTGTGGGTGTGATGTGATTCTACTAATGAAGGTCCTTAGCAAGGGCCCTAGTCCAAGGCCTTAGGTTGATTAGTAGAATTTTCTAAAAACTGCATGTACAACACTTTGTTGCTTTAGGTGTTGGTGTGACAGTATAGTAAGCTTTTATATGGCTTGACTGGGGAAAAAAAGTTTTCTTTGTTTCTATGACTGCATCACAATAATCCATTGTCATATTATTATATTATAATCACACTAGAGATTAAATTTATATTCTAAAAGCAATGCAAGTGTGATTTTAAATAACGTAAAGGTGTAAATATATAAAAAACTAGAGCACAGACCTCCGCCAAGCATATTATGATTCTCACACAAATTGTTGTTCTATACTATGCTGGTGCAAGATATCCCCACCAGGTGACACAATGGTTCATTTACTGAAATGGCACCAAACAACAAAGAATTCAAACTGAACCAGAAACTAAGATTTTTTCTCCAGATCATTACCTATATGATATTATCTGTTCAAGGTACAATTCCCAACATTTGCTGAAAATTTGACAAAAATCTGGCCAAAACTTTTTAAGGCATTTTAACACCTAGCAACTATAAGGTGCCATATATTAATAATATGTGTTAGTGTTTAAGTTGTGATTAATATGGGGATATGATAAGCATGGCATGGTCTACACAGACAATAAAAATGCTTCATAGGACACATAAAAATCCTGTACAGCTGTGAGGTTAAATGCTAATCCACATTTCATAATTATGTATATACTGACATAATTATCCAAAACTATTATTAAAAAAAACGTATATTACTGCAAAGACAAATATTGTGTAATAATATATATTATCTGTGCAGCTGTTTCCACATTTCTGTAAATCAAGTTGAGCAATATTCAACAGTGCATATGTTAGACTGTTCATGCACAGTTTGAATGCATGCAGACTATTATAATGAATACAAATACATATAAGATACATATAATTATATCCAATTTTCTCCTTTCATCTCTTTCAGCGCTGACAGCTAAGGAGGAAGGTATGATATGATATGAACAATTTAGCATGATTTTACATTTTCAAGAAGAACCTAAATGTTTCATTTATTCTAAGCACTGTGTCTATCAGACAGTGAAATGAACTAATAATTAATGTGACCATCAGCTGTCCAGTGGTTGCCTCAAGGCTTTATCTGCCTCACTGTGTACAGATGATGAATTGTGCAATGGTATGCGATGATGCCTTCACTAGTATTTACTGTGTTTGCACTGCGTTTTTTTTTTTGTGAGCAGCTGTGTCCGGCAGTGACTCAGAATCCAGGATGGGTCTGGGGATAGCTGTGGGTGTCCTCACCGTGGCCGTCGTCGTGATTCTGGCTGCGGCGGCCGTCTTCTACAGGAGGCTCAGACCCTATTAAAGAAAAGAGACACTCAAGCCAAACCATGGAATGGATTGGCATACAGCAACCTTACCCACAACACCTGCGGCGTAATTTAACTAAGCTCAACGTGATCTGAATCTCATGGTGTTGTTTCTCATGTAGCATGTATGGTTTTCTTCGGGTTGTAGCTGAAATGCATAGACTTATTTAAAGGGGCCCTATTATGATGAAAAAACACCTTGTGTGTAAATATTTTTGCTTTCTGGTGTTCCTGGTAACACATAATACTGTGAAATAAGGCCAACCACTTATTTTTAATGTTGCTGAAACCTGACTGAACACAAGCTGCTTAGAAATGGCTCTGTTTATGATGTCATAAGAGGAGTGATGGTTAATAGTATTGCCCCCTGGATCCGTGCAGCCGCCCCCTCCGTTCGACGTGCTTGTACTTGAATTCTGTTTTTCCGTCAGACCACAGATCTCTGAGGGTAAAACGACATTTCTGATGTCGCTCGGCTAATCCAGGGAGGGGAGGGGGAACAGGGTTTTTCAGACATTTACATGCAGATACACACCGAGAATAGGATATGAGTTTCCTTTTGTCTCTCTCTCTCTCTTTAATAAATCACACCTGCTCATTGCACTGTGTGAAAATACATTAAATCAGGGCTTTTTTTTTCGCTTCAGATGGCCAGTTCTAGCAGCTTCTCTGCTCCATTCATTCTTTGTCTAGCTTGAGTCCGAATAAAGAGTATACATGCCGGAAAAAAAATCAAATTCCAATCACAATACCTCGCCAAAAAATGGCGAAATAGGGCCCCCCCCCCTGCAAAGAGGGAAGAAAACCCTTTGCACAAAGATGTTTCACTTGTTTTTTTGCTGAAATGCTGCATTGTATGATGAAACATTTTTTTGAGAAGCATAAAAGGAGAACCGATGATTTGTAGTGAAGGTGACAGAATAATATTTGTAGATACTTAATCGGACACTAACGTCCTAGCATAAATCTGTGCACAAACTATGTAATTCATATAGTATTCTATCAAGATTTATGCAAGCCAATCTCAATGATTGACTTTGTTTTAGGGATGCCCATGGTGGACACAAGAGGGTGTGCAATTGTTGTTTTAATTATTTATCATCATCTGCATATCATGAATAAAGTTATCAGCATATGGTATATTTTGGTTTTGTTTTTGATTAATTCTTTACTCTACAGACAGCACACAACACAAAAGAAGTTTTTTTGTGAAGAAGGTCCTTTTAGCGTTAAATTTTACTTCTTCAACACACCACAACATCTTCATATAAACTGAGAACTTCACAGTTTGATGTTAAAAGGTTTCAATGTATCTCTCCCTTGTTGATAATCCAATTTCACAGTGATCCACGAAGCGACAGATACAAAGAGATGCCAGATAATTGTCTTTGTCCCTGACCCCATTATATCCCAACGATTTAAGGCGAACTTGTATAGAAGTTTGCCTTGAATATATCTGGTTTTACAGTGGATCTAGGACCACAATGGAGGTTCACATGTCACTGAAACTAGACTCTGTCACTGTCCATGCAACCCCTCATGAAAAGATATTTAACCACACCTCTTCTTCATGGAATTAGGACTGTTTTGGTAAATCCATTTGTTGCCTCTAATGTTCTTGACCCTGTTATATGTTTTTGCAACGCAGGCCGAAGTAAGAAATGTGTACAAATCACAGCTCATTTTTCTCGTGCACTCTCATGCATGCAACAGGTTTCATGTGCTCGACGTCACTGCTGATGTTACAGCTGAGATACGATTCCAGCTACAAGGTTGGAAAAAACAGTAAAGTAAGCCTTGCCATGGCCGCAGGCTATTGTTAGCCATTGTTAGCACACGGCTGCTGCATTGTAGCGCATATATTACATGATGATTGTCAATAACGCTACAGCAGCACTCCCAACATACCAAACAACACTATGCATACGACTGATTCATCGGAATAAACACGAGAATCAGAGGTGCCATAAATGGAATATTACAGGAGTTTCTAATACTCTTTGCTGGGGCAGCCATGTTCAAGCCCAACTGTTCTAATTGAAATTGACATATGTCAGCTTTGTTGAGTCCACTAAATGCTGCACGCTGCTGAACAATGATGCAGGTTAAACAACTGTTGGGTTTAAATCGGGCTCAGGCTCATAATTATAATTCACATGTCTGGTTCAGACAAAGCATGCAAAGACTCAGGAATATTGGGCTTCAGTTAGAGAGAAAATCCATTGGCATCAGTTTTGATAATTGATAAATTGTTAAAAAAAATTGTAGTGCATAAATAAAAAATGATCCAGCGATATTTGCCCAATTTTCTGTGATAGTAGAGTCAATGTCTTTGGGTTTTTGTCTGCTGTTTAGACAAAACAAGCCATCTGAAAATGTAATCTTGGGATTCAGGGAATAGTAATCACCATTACTTTCTCACATTTTTATGCACTGAACAATCAATGCAATATTACATAAAAAAAAACCCTGCAAGACCTGGATAATGAAAATATCAATTATAAAATTGGTTGAAGCCTCACACAGTAGGCTTGAGGATATCTTTATAATCCCCGAGGCAATTAGTTGTAGCAGTAGTACGACGATAAATTAAACAATGAACAAAAAAAAATTGTAAAAACTCCCACTGAGTTATTTAAAAAGCCATTTGCAACGGGGACAAATGCGCTCTCAAGTCAATTGGTCCTGCAGCGTGGAAGAATACAAACACGGGCAGAAGAGAAGCCGCGTGAAGCCTTGGATCAGCCGGGATTCAACGCTTGTTCTTGGAAGACCTGACTTTGTACAGGTCGGAGAGGTTTCCTCAGGGTTACGCCCCCGACCTTGCAGCGCATATTGATTTCAAGGTTAATGGACCTGTAGCAACAAAAAGTGCCAAGACGTCTGGCAACCGCAACAGCCTGGCTGTCAATAACCACAGTGGACAGCAGAATTCTATAAAATATAGAATAATCTCCCTGCATCGGTCCGTACACTTTGAGCCAAGGTTAGGATTATCATTTTAATGAGTCATTGGCTAACTTAACGCTATGATGCATTTTACATTGGCTCTGACCTGCATTTGTGTATGAAAACAAACAGCAGAGGCAAAAGGAGGCACCCCTGGTTTGTTGCTGTGGATAGTGAAAGAACATTTGTTAAATCGCCATTGACCTTTAAATGTCGTTAGCCAAACTGAAATCAGTCAACATATCAACCCAGGATGTTGTGGGAGAGAAAATATACATATATATTTAAAAAAATCATAATTAAAAAGTAGTGGCAGTAAATACTTTGTGACTTTATTAAATAAAGTGATAACGGCATCATCCACACTGCTGAATGACCTGTGAGCAAATTAGAGAGGAATAAAAATCAGCTTGAAGTACATTCAGAAGGGCATTGTAATTTTCTCAAATGTCTTTAAGTGCCACAAGTCTAATCATTGGAGCTTTTATTTTGGGCACCGGACCAATTATCGAGTCTTTCCAAATATAGTGCTCCAATGATGGAATAGCACTACCTGGCCCAAGGTTTTATTGTGCAGCTTAATGGAACTAAACTTTACAACAAATGTAAAGTAAGACGACACCTCTTTAAAAAAAAAAAAAACAAGATCAAGACACTGTCCTGATGTTTAAATGGTCGCAAATGCAGAGAAGTATCACAAGAACAACCTCGAAACAGGACTTAAATACACCAAGTACCACTCAGAGACAGGTGAGGAGGGAGACGCAGGTGAATCACGTTAGACAATTAACCGATTAGGCAAAAAAAGACAAAAGAATTGGGCACAAAAAAACACTAAATTTCATTGTAAAATCCCTGAAAAGATAGTGACAGATTACGACATGTGCAGCCTGTTCCAATACATTTGTGTAGAGGTAGACAGAGAGACACAATGTTTTAATGAGAAATCTTGAACGTGTGTTTATTACGGAAACTTGAGAGTTTAACTTTGTCTCCTTTTCTTATGTTTTATCTTCCTATCTATATACGAGATCGTGTTGATAGCGCTGTCAAAATTAACGCGTTCGCTTCGCGATTAATTCGGAACCACCGAGGCATTGCCCGTCTTTCAGACTGCGAAAAGCCGGCGTGGAGATGCTATCGTATGGAACTAGACAACCCAGGGCATCTAACGTAATGACAGCCTCTGCGGAGAGGAGGCTAAATAACGCTTCAAAGTGAGGCTGCATTTTGTCGAGGGGGAAAAAGGTTCCTTTGAACTCTCTGTGCGTGTCTCCGTGTTTAAATCCAACACCTTTTTTCTTATTCCTTTGTTACCTTGTTGAAATTCATCTGACACCTGAACAGGGAACATTTATTTATGAGTATATTTTATTGAAAACCTGTGTCCAATTATTATTTGAATTTAAATATACCTTATTGCGTGAGTTTACATTTAAGTATACAATAACACGTCTTCAATATTAAGGAAAATACAATTAATTGTATTGACTCTCAGAAAATGATATGATTCAATATATTATTTTATAATCCACTTTGAAGGGCTTTACTACAGATTAAAGTGAAATGTTTTTGGGCCCTTCAGGGTGTCCATGAGGAAATGGAAGATCGTCTACCCATGGAAGCAGGATCCACGGCTGCAGCCTTATCATCCGCCCTGCCATCTCCCAGAAAGCACAGAGAAGCCGGAGAAAAGACGTTTAACAACAGCCTCCGATATGATCACTGCGCCTTTTAGTATTTCACCTACCCCCCATTCGGAGAATCATGAAACGCTCACTTGAGGTATGACTGGAGGTTTTTTGTACGACTTGTATGCCGGGAAATGATTAGATGTGGGTCGCCAAACCATCGGTTCAGAAGGAACACTAATCCCAGATGATATGCTAAAATGTCCTCCAAATTGATGTTTGGGCAATTTCTGCTACATTTGCACCTCACTGCGAAGACAGAACGAACGGATCACATAATAGACGTTGTCCGCCAACTCCAACTGAAATAGATGCTATTTTCACAGTAAATGGTAAATGGGCCACATTCGTACGGCGCCTTTTCTTGTCTCCCATCCACTCAAAGCCTTTTACACTACACGCTGACATTCACACATTCACACGCGAATTCACACATCGACGGCGACGGGAGGCTGCGGATGTGAGGAGCTCCGGTTCATCAGGAGCAATACAGATTTCGGGGGATGACAAAGGGACATTTCAATATGTGGACCGGAGGAGCCGGGAATTTTACCAACAATCTTCCGATCGGTGGACGATGTACGTAAATTAGAGTTGTCTAATCACAGAAAGTTTCCTAAACTGTAGTGACTGGATCAATCTGGATATTAAAAAATACATTTCTAATAAATATTTCATCCTGTTATTATGTGTGGGTGGGAGTTTTCCTCGTCAATACAGGGTTCCTGTGAGAAATAAGAAAAGGTTGATTGAGTTAATGACAATTCCAATTCTATTGACACTTATCCCAGTATTAACCCATATGAGCCCAGATTTTTTTCCAAAAATTTTCATGCATATAATTATATCAATTGAATCAACAAAGTTGTATTCCGAATAGATTTTTAATGACTGGCAGCTATTTCCACCGAGTACAATTTTTTTGCGGGTTATTCTAAAGACAATTTAATTTAAAACAAATATTTCATGTTTTTGGTTGTTTTTGCTTTCAGTTTTTTTAAATTAAAAATTAGAAGTTAGAATGAAACTGTCATCAAGTCTGACCTTGATAACTGCACGACTTAAATGATGTAAAGTATTTTTTTTCCCTCTTACATTTCCCTCCATGATGAATGCATTGAGCATATAGAAAGAGAGAGGACAAAAGAACCCTGAGAAGCAGAGCCAGACGTATTAGAGAGTGAAAGTGTAACTAAGTCAAATGATTTCTGACAGCAACCACTGTTCTGACGATCTTTAGTCACAGCAGTTGCACTCCTCGGGCATCATTTTAAGAATCACTTACTGGGATGATGGAGGGATGTAATTTTCCAAAATAAGAGCCCGTGGTGTTTTGCTGCATAGTGCAGGCTGAAAAAGCCTCATTACCCCGTTCCACTTCTATAGAGCCGGTGATTTTAGGTAGAGATTCAAAATATTCTACTGCTCCACACAGGCCGACATACATATGAGGGAGTTGTGTTCACTGATTTGATTTTACTGTACAAGTAATGATGTTTTATTAGCGAACCTCTTGTATTTTCTTTTATAAGTGGTTTGTAGTGAGGCTATGTCTATTCAGTCTTAGTTTCATGTCCTCAGTCAGACAGCTGATGTTCTTAGATTACACATTATATTGAATTACATTTCACATTAGGCAACATCTATTAATACATATCACAGGATTGCATAGATGCACACGAGGCCCTCTTTCACTCGTTCGCCTTCTCGCCCTCCCCGCAAACTGTCGTCGGGTCTTGTGAAAGGCTTTGCATAAATCAGAGTTATTAGCATTATAATTAAAAAGGTTGGCTGCATATTAGCCGCATACATTTCACAACGGTGGAACCGGACCCAAGGAGATATTGGGTTACGGTTGCATTGCCAAGCACTGCAGATCCACGGTGAATAGCTGTTTCAGTAAATATGGAGGGCTGCACACTCACAGGGTTTTCTGTGAAACTAAACGCGTGTTCATTATAGTGTCCCCAACAAAAAAATAAGTGCTAGTACATATTCAGAAGACAACCCTGCTGCAAGGATGTACAAGTTTGATACACACAGAAATCTTAAGTACCTAGTTACCTACGTGCCAGTTTGACTCCTGCTGCACTGTGTTTTGAAGCCCGACCGGTAACTTCAGCCAAATAGGGTGGCTGTCCCCGCGCCGCCATTGGCTTTCATCCACATGACAAAGCTTTATTTGACTCTGCCTGAAAATAATAGGGTGGCATTTCCATTTCAGCTCTGCCGGAAAACTGCAGCTGCGGGATTCAAAGGGGAACTCTATCAGCGAGATGCTTAGTTACTGAAGGGTAGAGAAGTTGAAGGTGTTGTGTAAGAAACGGATGACAAGACACACCGAGACTTTGAACCTGCCGGGAAGCAGAAGTGGGCAGCAACAAGGCTCCAGAGCAGGATGCAGAAACCCCTCTCTCTCTCTACACACACACAAACTACCAGTACAATTATATAGATAATAATACTATCATGCAAGTCTTGGGATAGTTAAAATGTATATCTCCTCATATTTAAAAGATGTAAAAAATAACATGCATTCACTGTGGGGTGCCTCAAGGATCTGTCCTAGGTCCAGTCTTGTTCTTAATTTACATGCCCCGCCCCCGCCTCTATGTTGTGCTCATGACACACAGATTTATCTGAGCTGTGACCCTGCCTTCAGATGCCCCAACATTACCAATCTGTCAATCTGCCTCAAGGACGGCCGCAGCTGGACGCTGCAATGCCGCTTTCAACTAATGAGGGTGAGACAAATATATTGCGCATAGGTCAAGAGGATTCTCACAAACACAAGGTTTCCTGTCCCAACACATTCACTCCACACTGCAGAGACCTTGGCATCATCTTCACAGCCTCAGACTGGATAAACACATAAATGGTTCGGTCCTGCTTTTATCACCTCGGGAATATTTGCGGAAGGTGGCATCTTCACACAATAACCCGAAGAGTGTCATCCTTGCATTCATAACCAGCCATTTAGATGATTGTGTCACACGGAGCTCCGGCTTCAGCACAAATCTCGCCTTCCGACTCGTTCAAAGCTCCACTGCCAAGAACGTGACACTGTCCCCGGCCTCCGTGCTCGCCGGCTATCTACCCTAATAATTTTAAAATTGATTTTAGGATTTTATTGGTAACTTCTGAAGCCCTGGGAGGCTTAAAGTCCCCCCTCGCGCCGTGAGATCTTCTGAGGAGTCGCCCTGCATGCATCTGAGATCCTTTTCTAGTCACAACAGGGACAGAGCCTTCGCTGTCACAGTTCCTAAATTATGGAAAGAGCTGTCTGTGCACCAAAGTAAAACCCTATTTTAGAAAAAAAACGGTTTTGCTGTGATCATGTCATATCCATTGTGACACGTTCTTTTTTTCTATACTTTTGTGGCTTGTATTTTTTTGTTTGCTTGTGTTGTTTAGTGTCTTGCTTCTTATTGTTATGTCTTATTGTAAAACATTTGTTTTGTAAGGTGCTATACAACTAAAGTTCAGATTTATTATTGTTACTATTATTATTACTAAGTTTTAAATCTTATTTGGACAATACGTGTGTGTATGTGTGTGTATTTGTGTTCCATATGAACCCAATGTTTCCTCTTATGGTAATTCTATACATAAACCAGCAGGAGGCACTTTAATCATTTGTGTGTGCTTAGTCAGTTTGCATAATTCCTCATCTACTGAATAACTATGCCTCTAATTCAGTATATTTATTACCCTTAGATTTATTAATATACTGTGTACCCTGTGCCTCTCGAACGCAAGATTCAGACTTTTAATGAAAGCAGGCTGCTGGGGGGTTTACATTTAAAATGAAAATCATTGCTCACCAGCTTCATTGGTTTGTGCTTTAAAGTCTAATCTGTGTCTGGCAGTGGGTTTGGCAGTAGGGCCTTGTGGAGGGTCCCCAGTAAACAATTCAATATAACTTAATTAACACAAGCACTAATCCAAAATAAAGAAAGGCAAAACAAAAAAACAAAAAATTTGCAGTCCCAATTAAAGACTGTAACAATGTTCTATCAGTGTGTTTCACTGCCAGCGCAGCTCTATCTACCTGGAGACAACTCAACGCTAAACCAGCAATAATTAAAATCCTCCTTTGTGGGGGGTTGGTGGAGCTGGACAATAACATACAGCCGTGTAATAATCCACTTCAAACGACCAATAAGTGAAAAGCGTTTTCAGTATGTGAAAAATATCCAAAATATCCCAACCAATAGATGTGTATGATCCAACGCTCGCTCGCGTTGGATCACGTGTAAATGAACTTTGCTTCAACGCAGTCCGTCTCATTTCCTCTCCGTGGAGCCTCCGTGCACTTTCATCCCTCTTTCTTATTCCACGTCTCGTGTTTCCCCAGGTGACTCGGAAATTGATCGGGTGTGCTGTCATTACGGACATCTCAATTTTCTTAATGTCTTCCCGAAGACGCCGGGGCGAGAGGCACGAGCGAAGGAGGGGGGAAGACGGAGATAAAACAGGAAAATGATGATGCGCCCACAGTGCAGAGGCCTTCTTCACGGCAGCTAGCGGTGACATGAAATAGTGGCGTAAACACGGGCGTTACTGATGATGCTAATTAAGGTTCTGTACCATTCAGGTCAAGTTAGTGAAGGCTGCAGCTATTGTGCATGTTGGCTGTTCCACTGGAAAAGCTCCCACCACTCTAAATGGAACCCTCATTTGTATCCATGGCAACCCCTGTGTTTACCTACTTTTTAATGTCAATATGGCCGCTGTGAAAACAGTCTTTTGCAGAAATGTCAAACTCAGTTTAGTTAATCGGCCGCATACAGCACGATTTGATCTTA
Organism: Eupleurogrammus muticus; assembly: GCA_036785175.1. Lineage (NCBI taxonomy): Eukaryota > Metazoa > Chordata > Actinopteri > Scombriformes > Trichiuridae > Eupleurogrammus > Eupleurogrammus muticus. The sequence continues at coordinate 7,773,265 of JAYKQN010000007.1, forward strand.
AGAGGGCCAGACCTGTTAAAATAAATGTTTAAATTACCAAACCTACAAGTGTCTCCCCTCCGTTTTATGTAAAGAAATGTAATTTAAACATCTGAAAGGATTAACAAAACTTCACTTTACAAATCAATCCAGAAAATGACGTCCAATTTCAACAATATTGGAGTCTCAATTATTGCATTCGCAGGGATCTAGCCAGGGGAGATCACCAGTCCACCATGGGACACACACACCATTCAGTCACACACTCATATCTAGGGGCAATTTAGAGTCTCCAGTTAACTTAAGCATATTTTTGGACTTTGAAAAGCCAAGCAGACATGGGGAGGACATGCAAACCCTACACGGAAAGGTTCTAGCTTCAGTTTTTCAACCTTCTTGCTGTGTGGCAACAGTGCTATAAATCAAAAGTGAAAATATTTTATCATTCGAGCCCCGAAAGATGCTCAGTGACTCAAACTTTTCTGTGAAGAAATAGGACCTGGTCCAGTGGGCCGGATTAGACCATTTTAGCGGGCCCCCAGGCTGCATCTTTGACACCCCGGTTGAATAGTGTTATTTTTCAGGGCCAGTCATGCCTTACCTGTCCACTAGATGTCCTCAGTGAGTTCCTCTCCTGTCGACAGCTGCATAGGAAACTTTAGTATGTTCTGCCGACCAACCAACGCCACAGTAGAAGCTTCTATGTGGGAGGTTAGCCAGCAGAATGCACAACAAGCAGCCGTCTTGCCTGTCCTTTTGACCCGCATATTCAAAGAACGTACTACAGCTTCTCCAGATAAAAAAAAGTTCTTATTAATTGTACTATTCCTCTTCTACTGCAGTTATTGACCTCCCAGTGACTTATGGGATTAGATAATGCGGTTTGCTCACATTGATGTATCATAAGATAACATAATACATCATAAGGCATATAAGACGGATAGGCGGGAAGTTTCAGACGCAGCTCGTCTATTTGTTATCAGATGTTTTTTTTCTGCACGGCTGCACTTCAAATGTTCGTTAGCGCTCAGCACGGAGCTTCCAATCTGTTGCTGTGACCCGCCTGTTTCCGGATAACCGGCTGATTTTCTTTTTTTTCTTTTTTTTTCCCCCTGAGATGTTTGCATAATCCTATGACCACGAAGCCTGATCACAGTAAACTGCCTTTCATGCCACCTGCTGTGTCTCTAACTGCATTCCAGTCCGGTGGCTGGTTTCTCCTGCAATGGGCCTTTTCCACAGACTTTTTTTTCTTTGTTACACAGTAGTAGAAGCGCCGGTGTAAAAAATAATTCCACATGTAGTTTTTAGGCTCCTGTTTTTGTGCATGCCGGCTCCCTGGCACACCGTCATGGCTTACTGGAACACTTGAATAGAACAGAGCCATTGTTAATGTTATTAGTAACACCTGAGCTTCTGCAACTGCTGCGAGTCGAAATGTCTGCTGGGAAAACGGCCAAAAGGCTGTTTCATTCCAAACTCTTAAAGCAGACACACAGCTGCCTCTGGCGGGGCGGGGTGGGGGTGGGCGACACACTAAACTTTGCTCGAGACCAATTGCATATCAGATAATTCAATTGATTTCCCATCTTGATGATGAGATTTGGCGGAACATTTCACTGAATACGAAAAGAGGAAAAAAAAAATGACATGCTCTCACAAATCCCATGAGACCCTATATTAGATTATTCACAGATAATCCCGGCGCGTCTACGTAAACGTGAAAAGTGTCTCATGTAAAAAAAATAGCTGCGGGATATGTAGTTGTCTCACATGGTCATGCCCTGGAAATAAATTAAGAAAATATTTATGATAGATAAACAATAACTGTAAATGCACTTTGTACTCAGATAGGATTCTAATTATGGGAATTGTGTCGTATTATATGATTTCATGCTTCATAATACAAACATGGCTGAATGAAGAGCCCTCAGACAAATTAGCATGATATGACTCTTTGCCATTGGGACAAATCATCACCTTTTAAGAGGAGTGTGTCAGGTCCTTAATATCATTACACTTGATGATTAAAAAGCAATGGGGCTAACGAATATAGCAGAATATCTAAATATAATCCTGGGTTGTGACAACTGCTGTGCTTTTTTTTTCCCCAGTTTGTTTTATTCATGTATTTTCCATTTGTTATTGCTGGTTATGTGTCTGTTTGCCCCTGTGTGATGGTTTCTCAGTATAGCTTACTGAATCATTTATGACCGTTCCAATAGAAGTTTAACAACCGACTCCGTCAACTTTTGAAAGTGCAATTTGAAGAAGCTATTGAATCGCACGTAGCGTAGGTAGGGTTTCAACCTGACCGGCAGATGTTTGCGTGCTCTTCCCGGGCGTTTGAAGTGTTGAAACACGTGTGGAGGATCCTGCAGCCCAGAGGTAGAGCAGCCGTCAGCGGCGGTTCGATTCTCGCCTCCTCGGGGCTGCGTATCGATGCATCCGTGATACGAGACAATTAACCCCCGAATTGCTTCCGATGGCTGTTCCCAGCATGTGAGTGTGTGTGTGTGAAGGATTAGAGCATTCCAGTGAGCAGTTAGCACCTCGAATGGCATCCACCAGTGAATGTAAACAGGCCGTGTGCAAAAAAATTCTCGAAAGGCGATATATATAAATGCAGCCCGCTTGCCATTTCCATGGCGGGAGACAAACCTGATGCTTCCACTGAGGACAACCCTATGCCCTTGTGCAGGAATTGTGTTTTTGCAAGTGATAAAGTGTTCGGTTAATCAACTTTATCTCTTCTTCTCTATGGAGAGCCGATGTACAATTGCAGAAAGTGCTCAACAACGCTGAGGTGAAGGAGAATAAGGACGGTGTATTTACGAGAGCCTCCTTCACACAATCCCCATTCTGGTCATTATTACTCATTCAGGCTGGCTATACGGTATGCATGATTTATATAACATAATATATGTATAGAATTACAAACAAAAAGTGGTAATCCATGAACAACAGAGGAAATAATTGATGAGGTGCAGCAACATGAATTTACTCAAAGTTTATTTCACTCAAGTCAAAGCACACTGCTGGAATAGAGCTGCTTTCTAAAAACATATCACATAAATAACACTGCACTGGGTGACATGTTCTTTTGTTACAATGAACACACACACACACACACACACACACTGCACCGTCCTGTTGCCAGAAAATTCACAAGGGCACCAAATGTGGATTCATCCACCTTTGCAAACAGTAGCCAACAAATGCATTATGCTGCCTTGTTTGAGTAACGTTTGCTGTAAAACTACAGGGACCAGCTATTTTAAATTACTGAACCTTTGTAAAAAAAAAAAAAAGAAAAAAGAAAAAAGGAAAACAAAACTATACATTTGGGAGTCATTTTTAAAAGATTTACGTTTTCAGCAGGAAGCAACGGGCCACAGACCGGCTGGCAAAGCAAAGTATTATGAGATGGACGAACACACTGTAGGTTTAGTTGTGGCCTTTCCATAATGATTGTTGAAAATAATAAAAAATACTAAATATTGACAGGCTGATCCATTAAATGAAAGGAGCTGTCACTGCTGGTGGCTGCCCGCGCAGGCGTGTACACTTCAGAAATGTTAAGCACAGAGGTGTATGCCGAGGAGTGGACCTGGCAGCGATTTAGAGCTTACAGTGTTCCACTTGTGTTTTGCATTGATTCAAACGACCGCTTTCAACTAAAAATCTTTGGCTTCTTCTGACACCGTGGAGCCACGCAGCTGAAGAAAGAAGCGTGTGCCCACTGACCCATGACCTCTCTGTGGAAACGAGGTAAAGAAAACACAGCGGTCCATAAAGCATAACGTTATTTCCGCATCATGGAGACACGGCGAATTTATTAATTAATTTAACATTTATCGATCGCCGATGATATTACATTCACAGCTACCTCAGCTAGCATCTGAAGCAGGAGAAAAAAAACTCACAGAAGGTTCATTGCACTCATAATACACGTATTGATTGTGTACACTGTAGCAGGAAAGAAATATATAAATATATAACCTGTGAGCTACACTACAGCATCTGATCGGTTCTCCGCTATAGGCCCCATCGTTATCAGTAAAGATTTTTTTCATCCCTGTTTAAGTCCAACACAAGGTGCCATAATGATAATATCTGACACTTTTATTATATTAATTTGAATCACACCAGGTCACTATTTTTCAAACTGAGTTTTATCGGCAGAGTTATTCAATAATCCATTTGAGTAATTTTATGTAAAAATTTGCAACACTGTGGGTTTCCATTTTTTCCACAATGGAACTGAAGTAACCTTGTTTTGTCAGAGAATATTTACTTCACTACACTAGTTTTCAGATGCAAATTTGAGAAAGTGTATAACAAGCTGATGCTTCATTATAATAATAATCTAGTGATGTCTCATAGAATAAGAATCAGTCGGAGGACTAAACCAGTACCGCATTACTTTAACTACATCAGACTAACATTACTGCAATACATTAACTACATGAAGCTGATATTGCCTTCTTTATTTGCCATGCCTGTTATTTGCAATGGGGTATTTTTTTTTATTTCTTTAATGCTACTTCCACTGAGTTAAAGGATCTGAATACTTGCTGGTGATTATGAATGCGGGTTTAGATATGGAGCTAATTAGCCCACATTGATTTGTAGAGACAACAAGTCAGTGGGCTCGTTTATGAGTATCCCTCGTTTCATGAAAAAGAAAATCGTTACAATAAGGGGCGAATAAATGAATAGTTGGTTTATTACCGGAGTCGCAGGCTAGAAGGTGGAGCGAAGGAGGCGGAAAAATATGATACCTTCGAGTGCCTCTCGTAAAAACTTTTTTTCCCGGAGCAATCAAAGCGCCGTGGGAGCTGCGTGCAGGATGTAAAATGCCTCATAAAGTAGCTTTTTGTGTGACATGACATTGCGCTGGAAGTTACAGGGCAATAACAGGTCTATAGATATCACACCTATAACGGGGCTTTGGCTAAATGTCGCCTAATAAACAAACCGGTCTGTGTATTTCTAAACGAATCATAGCGTTTAGTATAATTAGCCTATTATCAGACTATGAAGCACATATGTCAAATCCACTGACTGTGTTCGAGTAAATGTGATTTATATAGTGGCGATGTTCGCCTCGTGTGAGGAGAGGCGCTCCAGGATCCGCACTCTGAGACTGAGAGTCTCGACGTTACCTCGCAAAATTGAGATACGGGCTCCATACATTTCACCCCTGCTTTTTCCTTCGTGTACGAATCATAAAAACACGGCGATTACCTTAAAGTCACAGTTGTTATCCAAGTCTACGGGGTAATCATTTCTTCAATATTGTACATTTTTCAATAAACACGGTGTTTTATGTATCCAAAAATCCTGCTTGGCTGTCGAATTTCGAGTTTCAACTGCGCCGCGGCACTCCCCGCGAAAGATGGATTTTGTGGGGAAATTATCGGTACACGTAGGACAAAACTCGCTTTTTATTGGAAAATGTGCATTAGTTAACAACACGTATACACCGTATACTCAGATATCAACTGTGACTTTAATGTGAGAACTAGTTTTTTATGATTTGTACATGCAGAAAAAAAGAGGGACAAAATGTCACGAGCCCGTGCCTTGTTCTTTAAGCGTTAAGCGGGAACCTCCCTGGGGTGAGAGTCTCACGTGGTAAGAGTGGTCATAGGCGAAGCGAAAAGAAACTAAAAGTTGATTTCTCCCTGTCCAAATCCACGCGTCTCGTTGCGAGCGCCTCACGAGTCGCGATCCCGCCAGGTAATAATCACTTTATACCGCTTTACTTTTACTTTTTCTTTTTGTTTTCCGTCCCTTTAACCGCGTCGGATTCTCGGAGAGTCCGTCTGTCCGACAGCCCCTCAAGGCACCAGAACTCCCCCCTCCCTCCCTGAGTGCTCCCTCCCCCTCCCTCCCCTGTCCCTCGCTCCGTATTTCACCTGCGCTTCCGTCACCGAGAGGCGGACTGTTTGGGGGGGATCTTTACCGGACTTTCCGCACCACTTCCAAACAAGAGACGCGTATCCGCGGAACCCGCATTTAACGCACAGCACCGCCCGAACCCCGGCTCCTCGAACCGCCGACGCTCAGCAAAGAGGCTCCACACACCGCCGAAAGCTACTTTAACCGGGATGGACTCCGCCGCGTTCCTGTTGCTGGCGCTCGTGAGCGCCGGGACTCTTCTCCAAGGTAAGCCTCGTTAATAATGAAAGCAGCTTCCAGAAAAAAAACAGTATGAAGTATTAAAAATGTGCTTTTTTTTTAAATAAATTTACTATGTATAAGATATATAAGAGATATATAAATATATATATTTTTAAATGTAGTCTACTGTACCTATATCACGTTTTTTTTCGAGAAACTTCGGTGAAATTACAGCTTCATAGCTGGAAGGTGAATAACTTAATGCGGGTGTAATAAGGACGTAGGCAAGTCTCCCTGTGGCTGCTGAATCAATTGTTTCGCGATGCCGCCGTGGAAAATACAAGCGCAGTTTTCATGGCGGATAAAAAAAAAGAACCCCTCATATAAAACACACACACACAGGGAACGTGTTGATGAATGGTCAAGGAACTATAATTCTCCTCAATATTAGCTCCGCTGTGAGATATTAACTACGGGGAAGAGCTCTGCCTGGCTGAGGAGCCCGGGCTCGTCCCCTCTAAATAAACAGGTGAGTAAACTGAACACAGGTGGGCTTTTTTTTCTTTTTTTAATCCCGCACAGCCCTCCAGGCAATTACTGCTTTTAATAAAAAAAAAAAGCCAACACATCCCCACCCAAACAAACACGCAGCCCCCCCCCTCCATCACTATGCTGTGCCGCGGATCCAGGACCCCGCGGGTGAAGATGTGGTCGCTGCTATCAGATCATTTGTTTGTCAGGGATGTGGTTGTTTAAATTCAGATGTAATCCAAGCCTCTGTGCGCGCGTGCGTGCGTGCGCGCGCGCCTGTGTGCGTGTGTGAATGAGCCAGGAATAACAATGTCACACACGTTTCATTCAAGACAAGTTTTTTTTTCCCCCTCTTCCCTTTCTCCCTCAGGGTCTAAAAAGCTTTAGACTCGTATTTTTGACCCAAAAAAATCCCCCTTCCTTCATTGTGTGGAGTTGTAACTGATATGTGTATTTATGGGTTTTAAGAAGCTAAAAAAAAAGGAAAATAATCTTCTCGTCTCTCTGGAATCATTTTGTGTCTAAGATTTACGATCCTCTCCTCTGATTGGCTGATTTGAATGTGAGGGTGGTGGGGGGGGGGCTCTGTAGTTGTGACGTCACAACCGTACAGAAACCCTATGTGCATTCCTCTGTGGTTTGAGCGTTTTGAAAACAAAGCTACAGTATGTGATTTTCAGATAAACTTTTTTTACATATTAAAATTAAACATTTCTGAATCACTGAATCTATGTTAAATTTTTGCCAACATACAATGGCATCTATCCCTGTGTGCATATGTAGTGTTGTGGTTGTCTATCTGAAACTAATAGATTCACTTTTTATCCAATTTAAAGCCACATTTTTGGTTGGTTGTTTTTATTTATATCTTTCACTGGATGAGGTTTTTTTCAGGTTTTTAAAATGTAATTAAATAATCAGAACAACTTGTGGCGCTCGCTCCGCTAGCAGCAGCGCCATGCTGCCTTCTAAGAAAACACAGATTGTTGAAGTGAATCTGCTGTTTTTAGCTTTAATCACCTGGTCTGTTTTCTTTGGAGATACCAGAGACGAGAAGATAAGTTAACGACAGGAGCATTTCCCATGATGCCTTGTGACGTCACGACGGGATTGGATCATGCTTTAATTCTGCTAAGTGTACAGTGGTTGGAAATTCCAGATTGTGCTTTTAATATCCCACCCCTTACAATGTGTGACCTTAAATAAGGGAAGTGAATATTTATCGTGGTTCTACCTGGAAACCTTTAAAAAAAAAAAAAAGCCCCCTTTGGGGGGAGGGGAGGGGTTAAAACTTCTATTTCAGGCCTGTGCTGTTTAGTCATGTCTAATCTCAAAGGGCTGATAGCGAAAAGCGTTTTTTTTTTGGTGAGAAAACAAGGGGGCTGCGGCTTGAAGGAGTTCAAACACTCTACTGAACTATCACCGGCGCTGGCACCACTGACATCACGTCGTGTCACCCGCGCAGGATAAGTCAGATGGACTGGTTTTCTCTCCCTTATCTCTCGAGCTGCGTCGGTGTCACTGGCCATCTCTCGCCATCCACAGCTGCTCTTTGTTAGAGCGGCTGAAGGGGAAGGCAGCCTGTCTGGCAGCTGTGTGCGTGCATATGTGGTAGTAGGGTGTGTGTGTGTATGTGTGTGTATGTGTGTGTATGTGTGTGTGTGTGTGTGTGTGTGTGTGTGTGTGTGTGTGTGCGTGCTCGTGACTGGTGGTCGACACTCATCGCAGCCAGGGGCTCCATCTCGGTTGCCTGATGCTATCTGGTCTGTCTCTGGATCACTAAACTCCGCGGGAGGGAATGCGCATTTTTCTTTTTTTGTCACATTTCATTCATGATGAAATCCATATTTATCCCCGACATAATGACAGATGCCAGCGCCGGGGATAGCAGCTGAAGTCAGTTTCCAGCCTGATCTGTAGCATTCCTCACATCAAAGGGGGAGGGAATACTTTCAAAGGAGTCTTCCAGACTTAGAAGTTTGAAGCCATAGGAGCCTTTTCAGGGTGACTTTGGAGTGGTGAGCTGCCGGCACAGATGTGAGGGGATACAGTGTACATACGAGTTAAAAGAAATAGGTGTAACACTAAACAAAGTGAGGAAAAGTCATCATTAGTGATGGAGGAAGGCATACTGAAAGGAGGGTTTTTTCACATCAGGAGGAATGCGGGTGAATCGAGAGGCTTTTTTTTTCATGTGAATCAGAAAGGTCCCTGTTGGCATTAGCAAGAATCTGAGATGTGGAGTCATTTATAAAATATTTTGTGGGGCAGTATGTGAGTCACATGGTCGAGTACAGCCCGGATAATAGGGAAGTTCTGGGTTTCCCGCTTACTGGTGCGTAGTTCATCCGTCATGATGTAAACACCGGTCAAACCACTGACTCACGTCAGATAGTTATGACCGTCCTGATAAGAATTTGGTCATAAAAACCCTTCTGTGTAATGTGTCCCCGTTGCAGGAAAAAGATCAGTGACAGAAAACAACTGAAAGGCCAGGACTAACCCCAGGGGTCAGGCCGGACTTTGGGCTCTCTGGAGATTTGGAGTTTGTCTCTTTCCTGTGTTTATCTGTCACAGACCAATACTTGGTGTTGTTGAACTAAGAAAAAAAACGTAAAAGTTAAGTTAGAATAAATTTTTTTATACAATATTTCCTGTTAGCCTAGATTCTGAAGTGCATATAAAAGATAATTTATGGGAAAAACTATTCCCCCCCGTTAGAAGTCTTGATACCTCCCAGACAGCTTTTATCAGCCAGTTAATAATAGACCCAACGCATGCATCAAAGTGATCTTATGCCAGATAAACATGATGCCTCTCCCTTTTTGGAGTAACATCATGATAATTTTAACACCTCTCATTTTTTTTTTTGCTGGAATCACAGCACTTCTCTCAAGATGACCCATACCTGGTCGTCTGAGCTTTGATCCTTTTGTGAGCATGGCTTATGATTCGTCCCAGTCTGGTTGTCATTATATTCCACACATGTTCCTTGAAATAGACCTAAGTAAAAAATGCTTTAGGTTGTGTGTAACTTGTGCAAAGGTGGAAATCACCTATACCAACCTGACTTAAAAAAAAAGAAATCTGTTGATAGTCAGAGCAGTGAGACAAAGGCAATGGGTGTGGTATGCAGTTACACTTTAATTTGAGTTATCTGGGGGGACAGGATGGTTTGAAACGTTATCCCCATCTGCCCCGACACGCAGATCGGCTCTTCTTTTTCTGGAGGGAAAATACCTCGGTGGGGGTTGTTGTGGGTCAGGGAGGGGAGGGTGAGGGTGACGGATATGTGAGGGAGGAGGAGGAAGAGGAGGAGGAGGAGGAGGTGGGGCGGCTACGTTTCAACTACCTTCATCCGACAACCCCCGGTAGCCAATTTCTGAAAGGTCACAGTCTGTTTGAAGCCCCACCTAAATCTAAATCTCTGGTGGTACACCCACTGCCCATCCAGCGCCTCCCACCACTCACGCACATCACTTAAATATCCTGTAATTTGCCATAGTTTAAGGGAGTTAAAAGTATTAAGAGAGCTAAGGTTAGGAAGATCCCGGCTCCCGAGCGCCGCCGGTGGAACCAATTTAAAACTTTAAAATAACATGCGGCAGAGCTAAATTCAAGGGTGTTTTATTTAAATATGAAAAGGCTGACATTTGCGAGGTTTGCTCCTCCTGGCAGCGATGACATCTAAAAAGCAGAGGCTCGGGATATAACGACGATAATGTCACCAATCAGTGGAAATACTGAATTGAATGTTGGAGGCGATACGTCGCCGTAGTAATAAGTCTGCATGAGGTGTAGCAGCCACGCCGCTCCACTGGTTCTTTCCCAGAAGGCCTGATTTCCTAACTCGGACTCGGATTAACATTTCAGTCAGGCGAAAAATGTGGCTCTGTTTAATTAGTAAGGTTGTTTTTCGCTGCCATTCACATTTGATTCACATCAAATGCCAACATAGCATTTGAAAAAAAAATAAAGAATAAAAAAAGATATTCCCGTAGGCATGGCTGACGCGCAGACATCTTTAATAATCTGTCCTGTCATCACCGCAGAGATACATCAAGGTGCTTTTTGCACACGGCTCCATTAAAGTCCTGAAATCAGAAATATCTTTTTAATCCTTCTAGATCACATCTGTGGTCACATTGTTTGCCTATTTCACAATATGTAAAAAAAAATCTCTTTCTTTGTGTTTTATATCCAAATATATTCACATTTTATTCTGGTAAATAAATAATCAGCACAGAAATTTCATCATCCTGCCCAGAGCAGTTTCAAACAATAGTGTCATTAAATTTATCTCACTTGTATATTGTTTATGGGTAGAAAAAGGTGACAATATAGACGTTGGATAAATATAGAGGATATTCTCAAAATCCTCTTTCAGGTGGACTTTAATTTCACTGTGTGGAAGTGAGACACATATAGTTTTATTTTAAAAAGGGCTCCTGTGATGTCTGGAACAGATGTACTTTTTGATAAGAATATTATATGGGAACATCTGAAAATTGATCTTTCAAATGGTTTTTTTCCTCAACACTTCCTTTAAAGTCCTCCTGGAATCTGAAATGACTTTTTAATCCTTTTGGATCATATCCCTGGTCATATTGTTCACCTATTTCACGATATTTGCCAAAAAAAAAGACAAAAAAACCTTTCTATCAAAATGTAATCACATTTTCTCCTGGTAAGGAAAAAATAACAGAAAAACATCACAATATAAATGTTCGGCACTTTCAGAATGCCCTTTCAGGTGGACTTGAAGGTGAGACACAGTTCTATTTTAAAAGATGTACTTCTTGATAAGAACATTGTAGAGAAACATCTTATAATTGATCTTTCAAATGTTTTTTTCCCTCAATGAGTTGCATTAAAAACTGTTTTAAGATTCTTTATGACTAAAGACAAAGAGGTGACCTGTCAGCAGTTCAATTTAGATCGTAGTAGATGTTGATGGGAAACACGTTATAGTCACTATTTGTGCTAGACAGTATTATATATTTAGTACACATAGCATCTACAGCAGAGAAACCTATTACAGAACACTCTAAAGGGAGACAAGTGAAAAGGAGAAAAAAAACAAGAATGGGGCCATCTTGAAAATATATGATTTGCTCAGTGGGATTAGGGATTTCCCTCCAGTCCCTTTTGTCAGGGGTAGAAGTGTGTCTAATGCTGGGGCCTCACATGGGGCCTCACATGATGTGCTGGTCAGGGCACTGGTCTTTCCCCGGCTACACTTTCCAACAATAGCCAAGAACAAAGAAAATCACCTTACTTCACAGAAATGTCAAAAAAAAGAGAGCAGCTACAGTAGCTAAAATAGGAAGCAGTGCTGTCAAAACTGAAACTGCAATAAATGAGATCAGGGGGCAAACACGCACACACACACACACACACACTGTTCTCCACATGAGCTGGTATGAGTCACCGGTAGCTTTGCCCTGGTGGTGAGTGTGGTTAGCGTCAGGTTGTTTCCATCTCGCAATGATGTCATGGTGAAACTCGTCTGACGGGTCCAGGGAAGTGTGACCGCACCAAAAAAAAAACAAAACGAGAAGTTAAACGCTTATGTTAAACCAAATCTCGGTGGGAGAGCTCCGGCTTTGGGTAACGTGCGGGAAAATTAAAATTCAATGTCCACCTTGCCAAGAAGGAACTCTGTAGGGAAATGCTGATGGAATGAGGCAGCGGTGAATGAAAGCAGTTAAATAGCCTAACTCGTGTTATCACGCCTCCGCCTTCTGATTTATTGAATCTGTTGTTGACGGGGAGTCAAGCAGTGTGTTCTGAATTTAATCTAGAGGGTTTTTTTTTTTTTTTCGCGTGTGCCAGTAAAGTTTTTTTTTTTTTTAATCCCCCACAGAATAGCAAGATTGATATTCTATTCACTGAATTCTGCAGGACAGGATGAGTCGTTTTGCTCATACTAAGGAAGTCCTGTATGAAAAAAAATAATCCGGTTACTGAGGAATTATTAGATTATCTATTAAGGAACGTCATTAGACAGTCATAGAGAGTGACAGGAAAGCGAGGCGCTACAAGTTGGTGTCGAAGGCAATTCAGCATCTTTATCAGGTAAAAAAAAACAAAAAAAAAGAAGAAGAAGAAGAAGCGGTGATGGTGTTGGTGCCGGTAGCAGAGCATGCACTGTGGCCATAAAACCCCTTTTTACAATAAACAGCATGGCAGCGTGAAGCAGCACCTGTCATTATTTACCATTCCGCTACATTTTGTGGGACCCGCCGAAGAATCCGCCCCCCCGCCGTCTCCCGCCCTCCTGTCTGCAGCTTTTTAATGGAGCAATTTTGGTTGTAACAGAGATGGGACCCGCTATTAGACTAAGCCAAACGACTCCAGGGGGAATCTACTTCCTTAATCTCAGAGGAGCCGCACTTGCGCACGGAAATTAAAAATTCAAAGTTTTATCGTCTAATTTTTAATTGCCGTTCATTTCAAAGAGCTCGCTTCCTTATTTGTGTATGTTGTGTGTGTTCCTGAATGGATGAATTACGTTTTGCATTAGCGCGTCACACGTAGAAATGACTATTATTTATGCAGATAAGAGGTTGTTCCAACCCCAGAAGCCCCTTAGCTACTGAGAATCTCTGCTAGATAAGCTTTAAATAAAAGATAGAATAAATGTATTTGCAATGTGCTACGCGCTTTGTAGTTTCTGAATACATTAGCCATCGAGAGAGGAGAAGGTGTGCAGCAGAATCTGGAGATGTTTGGTGCAGCCACGCCGGCGGGGGACAGGCACACGCCTGGTGATGCATTCTGGGTTATATTCTATTCTGACACCGAACCTTGAACCCTTGATACTGAGGGCTAAAGGGAGCTGAGACTTCAGACTCTACCTTATAGGCGAGATATTTCTAAGAAAGCCGCGTCCTCCATTACTCTGGACTGACCGCTCTTGTGGAGAACTTGATGTTGTTGAACTGAACAGAAGAAAAAAAAAGCCCTCCTGGGATCCTGTTAGGACTCACTCAAAACAAAGGGGGAAAAAAAATCAATAGCCATAAAAGAAATCTAAACTGGGCTTGGACTCCCATAACTAGTGGTTCATTATTGCAGCTTTGGATGTCAATTAGCCAGATGCAGCTGAGAGTGCCCCCCCCCCCAAAAAAAAAAAGAAACCAGAGGAGGAAAAAAAGCTTGATTGCTGCTGAGTTGAAGGAGGTCTGGGGCCATTCAGCTGCGTTGCTTTCCCTGGAGATTTTATATGCGTTCGACTACAGCTGGCTGTTAACCTCTTATTCCCCCCCCCCCCCTCCTCCCATGTTATGGATGAAATTAGCATGGAAGCAACAAACATAATGGAGACATTGCCCAGAATGTGCTGCGTTAAGGCTCTGAATGTATGAGTTTCTGAAGAAACGCAGGTCCCAGGATTAGCATTGATCCACAGAGCATCCAATTACCGTCGTGACTAGACGTGCCGGATGCGTGTGCGGGGATGAAACGGCCCGGCCTTCTGTCATAGACCATTTAAGTCGCGAGTTTTCCAATGACCATAAGGAAGATGAATGAAAAGCTGAGATAGTTCATCAATGAAAATGGGTTTGTTGCAGTTTGCCGATATGTGGAAATTCAGTTTGAGCAGCACAGTAGGAGCAATATGAGCTGTTCAGATTCTTCAAGAAGCCTATAACATGCCAGCCGATTGTGACAAGTCAATCTATCAATCAATCAATCAATCAATGATGCGTCAGTTCCTTCGGAACTGCAATAAAAATAGTTTGCTTTATCATAACTAATGGGTTGGTTTCGGCTGTTCACCTGTTCATTGCTATTTTTAATAAAACCATCTGGCAGTCAGTGTTCATTTGATTAAGAGCTGTTTTCTGTCTGCGTTTCTGTTTTTCATTAAAAAAAAAAGGAAATAATTAAACCTAATTTGAGGTGGATTGATTAATTGCTTTGTTTCCTCTTAATATCGAAGTTAGCGATAATGCTTATGTAAATGTAGAACCACGGAAATTAATGTCGAGCAAACACAAAGGAAGCAAAATTGGCTCGGGGAGGTAGAGTCGGTGTCCAGTTGGAAGATCAACGGTTCGATTCCCGATGTGTCCTTGGGTGAGATATTTACTCCTAGAACCCGCCCCCTGAATGATTAGCCAGTCCTCATTGGGTGGTTGGCAGCCATCAGGACATAGATGTGTGTGAGTGGACGTTAACGCTCGAAACGCTAGGAAGGCAGAACACGAGTGCAGCAGATTAATCATAAATTCTATTAAATAGCGTCTTCTTTTTAACCTTAAACACAGATTCCCCCTTGTGAATTATAGATATTCCATACAACCATCATTTCTTTCTCTTTCGGCAGAAATAATAACAAAAGTGCAGCAGAATTTCAATAGATCGTAAAGGCTAATCATTTTGTAAATTAACTAATATAAATAATATTTAACAATAAATGTCGATGTGAAAAAAAGCAAAGATTCTGATTCACAAACCCACTTGAGAAAGAGAAAGACTGTTAGAGAGGCTCAATACAGCCTCTGAAGGACATTTTTAATAAAAAGTTTTCAACAGAAGGATCATGATTAGCAAAGTAATTGATAATTTTCCCCTGACGTATCTTCCGTCCAAAGTTTTGAACAAGGTTCACTGTGGTTCAACGATCAATACATCCGTGTTCAACTACCTCAAAAACCTGTTTTCCCGTTTCTTTGGATAAATTCTCTTTCAGAAAGGAAAAACTGTCAGACTTCTTTTCTGATGAAGGAAGATCTGACACTTAAGGCCAAAGCAAATTGTATCGACTCGATTGTTTATCTGTTACTTTTATACTTTTATATTAAATCCTCTGTAGAGAAACTAAATTGTTTACTGTTCTTATAAAAGCTTTTTTTTCCTCCCCACTCCACGGTGCTCACCAAGCCAAGAACAGATCTGAGATGAAACTTTTTTTTTTTCTTTTTTTCCTTCCAACACTAGATATCAAACAAAAGCCGGATCCTTTATCACTGTTGAGTTGCTTTGAGCTATAAATACACCGCTTCCAAGCAGAAGTCCAAGAAGATAAGTGAAGTTATCCTCACCGGGCAGCTGTCCTCCTCCTGCCGCTGCCTCCTCCGCCCCAGACCACTGTGGAATTGATGCTCACAAAAAAAAATCTCTGACTTTCAGGGTTCAGCCTCCCTCGACACATACTTGCATATTTACGAACATGAGAAGGATATTTGGGATGCGTTGCCCGACCCGCATTCCTGAGAGGTTCAGGCCAGCCTGATACCCTTCCCTCCAAGCTGTCGCATTGCTTCTAATGACGAGCAGCCATCAGCCTCCTAACTCTTTTGTGTTTGCTCCAACCCCCCCTGAAGCAGACATGGTGAAAAGCGGCTGTGCGAGGCAGCCTGTTCTGTCAGCACGGATCTCTAAAAAAGAAAAAGGCATCGGGGATGGCCACTTTTTTTTCTTCTGAAGATAATTAGATTTCCCGGCGAGATGTCTGCTCGCTCCCGCTTTCATTTCACAATATTTCATGTTGTCCATTTTCCACGGACCGGCCCTGATCATCTTAAAAAGCAGCAGGATGTGACAGAGAAGCATTTCCCCCCGCGCGCCGACGGATCGCGTTACGCTGTGTACGCGTAGGTGGCTTACAAGCACGCCTGGGGGCAGAGGGCACGGCGCTGTGTTTTGGGCTAATACAGTACAGGAGGGAAGAAATGTGGGCCGAGCTGACAGGGACCGTGGCTCACAACGCGGGCACACGAGACGGGGAAAGTGGGTCATGTTGACATTGTTTGCTGCTTTTAATTGGCGCGTCTCGGTCGGCTCCACAAAGCCGGCGTTCATCTCGCGCTTCCCCCTGAAGGATGTCTAATGGCCGATGAAAGCGCTTTCAGTGGCGGATCACCATGTTTGTGTTAAACCACTGTCCACCACCTTACCATGTCTCCCCCTCGGATTCTTTGTAAGCGTCGGAAATAATAGCGCCGTTGTTCCTGAAGGTTGTAAACATCCTAGAAGCTCCGGACTCAGCTGACTGCGACGGGCTGAACGACAGGCGCACAATTGCAACCTCATGTTCTCTTAATTAGGATACGCCACTGAAGACGGGAAAAATAATTCCTATAAAAGCTTTATTGTGAAATGCTTTCTGCACAGAGAGGAAAGAGAGATGCTGCGGGGAAATACGGCGTGGCTACATTCCAGATTTGTGACTTTGGTTAATTAACACAACGGTTTGTGTGGGGGAGAGCGCGCGGCCTCCTTTTTTTGTGTTGTTGTGTTTTTACAAAGTCTATTTTCGAGTGCAATCTCAAGACAAATCTTCGAGATGTTGCATTACTCAGACAAAGAGACGAAGAAAAATGAGAAAAATCAAACAGGGCAACGGAGGAAAATTGAAAAGGCACTGTTCTATGTCCTCTGTGAAGTTTGAGCAGAGCCCTGGCGGTGGTCGTCTAACCACAAACACACCTTGATCTACGGCGTGTAAACAGCAGGATGAGCGGGGGGGGGGGGGGTTATTTGCATAAACGTGTGTCTCATTTTCCAAAGAAGCCGGCCGTTGAATAAACACTCCCTCCGTTCGCGGGGCCTCGAGACAACGTGGGAATAAAACATTTCGATGCACAAAGCTGTTAACGTTTGCCTGCAGCCGTGCTACAGAGTTAAGAAAGATGAGAATTTCAATTAGGAGGAACTGAAAGTCCTGACCTTGGGCTGCAATACAGAAAAAAAGTCTATATTCATATTCCCTTTATTGTCCTGACAAAAGTATATCAGTTGGAAAAAGGACACCCAAAATGTCTCTGGATCAAACTGGGTTAAGGCCACATGGAAAAGAAAAGGCACAGCTATTAAAGGCTTTTTTTTCTTTCCAAATTGCTCTACCGTGAGCTTGGAAGAAGAATGGTGAGAGCAAGAACTGTAACATCCCGAGTGAGACCAGCTCAGCTGTCAGATATCAAACATGAAATATCCGTCATCTCGGCAGGCCGAAGCTAAACTAATAGTGTCAAAAACAACCAGCGGCAACCGTAAGAACGTGCAATCACACAAGATTTGCACTGTCTGTTCAGCCCGATCCTTTACTTTCCCTTGAATTCTTGCGAGCGTGTTGTGCCTGTCGGTAATCCTAAACCCCGTGCAGCCCGGAGCCCGGGATTCTGGTTCAAGAGCTGCTCCGTTGGTACGACATGATGCTTCACATATGACATTAGTTGTGGCTCTCCGCTCAGGTTTCAGCGCTGCGAAGCAGGAATGCCGCCCGGTCTCGTCCTCGCGTTCACACAATCTGCGGGAGTTTTACATGAATAGATTTTGGGATTACCACTGAGTTTCCGCTTTGAAGTCCGACCATCACCGTGCTGTAGGACATTAAGATCTGTATTTATTACGCATTAAAGACTTGAAGGGAGGATTGGAACAGAAAGGATTTGTCCTTCCCTGTGATCTGTGATGACACGAGAATGCGGAGGAACAAAGTGGAGAAGATGAAAAGGTGTCTGTCGCTGCTGCTAATAGCATCGTACTTTAATAATATGAGCCACACCAGAATGCTATAATTGAGATAATTACACTGCGTGCTGCAGTTATTGTTACTGTGGCATTTCCAGCACAGATAGTGGTCAGGACCTCAAGAAGGATCGATGATTATATTAGGTGATGCTCTATATCTAGGAATTCTTAGACACTCGTTGCATGCCAGGTTTATATGCTGATATATATATAAATGAGTAATAAACACTGCAGTATTCTGGCTGTTTAATACTGAAGGATTGTAAATGTGTTAGTTTTGGGTGAATATTAAATACGGCTTTGAAATCCGAGGGCAGTATTAAATGTTGACAGCGGGTTGGTTCTTTGTCGCTGGCCTTGTGGATATTTTTACTTTGGTGTTTTCAGCTGTGGCTGAATGTCATTAATATTAATGCTTTAACTGTCATGAATGATGCTGAAATAATAAGTCTGGTATTGAGTGTACCTCTGCTTTAAAAGTCTCAGTAAAATAGAAAAAAGTACCCTTTCCCAAGTTCAATCCCATGCCCCTGTGGTAATTGTCTACTTATCTCTTGTTATTTACCATATAACTGTTTAATGAGATGATAATTTTCTGCACTTTTTTTTTCGGTTGTTTAAAAAGTTAAGACATTTGTGAGTTGTAGTTGCTGACAGAAAGAGTGTGTTTTTGTGGATTTGTATTCTATGGCTTTTACTTTGCAAGTGATTCTAAAAAGTCAGTCTGTATGCAATATAATAGGAAGGGAATTAGAAGAAAATAAACACATTCCCATTTTAAATAACCTTTGTGGTCATTTGAGTAAAGACACGTGAGTTTACGAGGTGACCCTGAATGCAGCGTGAGGTCCAGAGGTGTCACGTTACTAAACACAAATCTCTGGTACCCTGCTCAAGTAGACATATCAGGTATCTTCACTTTACTAAAGTCATTTGTTTTTAGGCTGATGTTTAAACATATATTTCCATACAATCATCTGAACTTTCTACTACTTTCATTTTAAAAATATTCTTCGTTCTACTCTGGTGTTTTCATCGCTGTCAGAAAGTGCATTAGATAACAATCCAGCCCTTTTTTTGCTGTTAAAATACCTTCAAAAGAAAGATTTAACAAATATCAGACATTTTTCTCTTCCCAAAAAGTGATGACAGCTCATACATTGGATGTTTAGGTTGTTTTACCTAAAAATCACTTGCCTCTAAAAACACTGTCTCAATCCTAAAGTGAGCTCTTTCAATATTACCTGTTGAAACACTTTCATGGGGACAATACACAGAAAAAAAAGAAAATACTGACCCGTCTCAATTGAATTGTTTCAATTGGTAAAACCTAAATGAATTAACTCCATTGAATCACATTAATAAGTTGGAGTTATTCCAACTCATCTTTTTTCACATAAACTGCAATATCTCTGCCAAAAAGTGATCACACTTGATATATTTTCACTGACAAGCAATTGATTTTTTTCAATTTCCCTTATCTTGATGTATAAAAACCCTAACTCTAATCCTACTTTAAGTATCAGGACTTTTACACGTTTACTTCAGTTGATATTAGTTTTTAAACCCTCGTATCTATACTTACTTAAATCATTGGCTATTTTACCACATGCACAATACACTGGTCAAATATCGCTTTTCGCTGGGAAACATGTCACCGTGCAGCAGCTAAAGCTGCTCTAACTTTCATTTTACCTGGATTTTGAAGACTAAAGCTCGCATTTTATTTTTGGAAGCTTGTCTGCTTAGGAATCAGTCGTTGCAAAAACAAGCAATTCAAGCCACAGCACCTCACGCAAGGAGAAAATTACAGGTATTTTCTATTTGTTCTAGCACACCCACCACCATTAGGACACCAAGCGTATCCCAATACTAAATGTATGGTACAGATGATTTTCAGTATCTGAAACCTACTGCTGGGCTCTGTGAAAAACACGGCTGAGGAAATTGGACGTGGCTTCCTGATGCAGACTACCATCAAAAATGCGTTTGGCGTTGTGTTTTGATGTTTCTTTGTGGAAGCTCCGCCGTTGTTTACAAAGTCTAAACAGTAATTGAGAGATTATTCCTTTGAATAGGCACTAAGACCCGCAGTAAGCCCGAGCATTACGCTCGTCTTGAAGTTGTGTTTACCGCCATGGGCTGATTTCAGCGGCTCCGTGGGTGTTGTTCTGCGTCTTCTGACTCATCTCCCGTTTCTCCTGCTTCTCCTGCACCAGTTTGCTGGGTAATGGACAGAAGAAGCACACTCAGAGTCACGAAGTTTGCGCTTCTGTTTTATGGATTTTTTTGGGCGAACTCTACCCAACTATACAAAGTCTTCCTGCTGCCTAACTCTATAAAAAAGTGGACTTCCTGCGTATGAATCTGTGACTTTCTAAGAATTTCTATCCTCCATCTCCACTATCTCTCTGTAACCCTGTTCACATGGGACTAGTATTACCATTTAGGGCTGCAATTCATGACTGTTCTGATTAATTACATACAGATTATTAAAAAAAATTAATCAATTAGTTGTATGGTTCATAAAATGGTGTAGGCTAAAATGCCTCTTTTTGTCCAGATCTTTTTGTCCAAACATGCTATTGCTATGACTACTAGATTTATTTATATAAGATATAATCAGAATTGAAATGTCAGATTTGAGATGATAGAACCAGACAATTTCCTCTCGAAGGAGTCTTAAATTGATTATCAATTATCAAAATAGTCGGTTAGTCCACTAATCGTTGCAGCTTTACCTGCATTTGCACCGGATAAGTCTGTATTTTAGTAAATTTTACCGACATTATGTGTTGTGTGCAATATATACATGACTGCAGTCGTGTCTTTAAATTATTTAAACACAAAACCCAATGATGGAGACGAAGGACAGACAGCAGGAATGATGCTGCGCAGGGTGTTTGGATTTTTATACTTGAAATAATCCCAGCATTCACACTTTTTATTTATGTCTGTGATATTTTCACATGATGATAAAACAGAAATGACAAACAGCGTCATAAAAAGTCAGTTTAGAGGCTGTGGATGTGTTTGATTCCCTCTCTGGAATTCGCACCTGAAATGTCCAAGCTTTTATTTATAATTCCCCAAAAACCACAAATATCGGACATGCTGATTCATACAGGGTCGATATTACCGATGTGTTCTTACTGTACAGGTTGAGCACACGGCAGATTTGCACAGGATTTATATCTCAGAGGACCCCTGCAATTATTACAGATTAATAGAGGCCCAGGTGATCTCTGTCTCCATCTTGTTTTTTGCTGCCCTTTGTTTATCCTTATACACACACACACACACACACACACACACACACACACACACACACACACACACACACACAGGATTTATTGACCAGCCATGCTGGCGGTGTACTGCACAACAGCCATCATTGTTACAAGGGAATAGGCTGGGAAGAAGATTTTTCTTTATGAATAAATTTAAGACATGCAATTAGGTGTGCTCTCGGTGGTTGTGGGTCTCACTCTCACCAGGTAAATTTATGCAGGGAAATCCTCCGTTTATTTGCTCTCAGTGTCAGCTACAGAACAGCAGCTCCGGAGCCGCTGGTGATTTAGTGTTTTACCCAACAACACTTAAGGGAAGCTGATGTTTTCTGACATGGAGCAGTGCTCCACTTGATGGATGATCTGTTTACAACTGCACCACCGCCCTGCCACCACTCCTCTCATAGTAAGAAATAACTCAGAAGACCCAGAGGAAAGCTGATGTTATGTCTAACCATGTCCTCCTAAAGGGAATTCTAGTTTTTTTCCTGTGTGCCAAGACATTTTCCATCAACATTCGCATGATTAAAACCGGATTTGATCTTTTATCAGTGCTTTTAATTCCTACTGTCTAATCTTTCAGAAGGAACTTGATGTACTGCGCACATGTCAGGAGCATTGCGTACCTTAACTCACGGAGAGGAAACGCTCGGCGTTATCCGCCAGAAGATGCTCCAGGAGATGGTTTTTGCAGTGTTTCTCCTGGCCGGGACTCTGGCGGATATTTGCTGCCACGTGAGAGCACAAATCTCATACCTTCGCTTCTCCTCCAGGCCAAGTTTCTTCTTGAGCTACACTTGTGTAGTCAGGTCCCTCTTTTTACTCTTAGGTCTGTTTTTCTTTTTTTCTTCAATATATTTTCCAGAGACCGTTTTTTTTTTTTTTTTTTCAAGAGCAGCCATCGAGTTTCTTAAGGTGGTTTTCGGAACTACTACAAGACGAGACAAAGCGTATCGAATATCGAGGTTTCCGACCTGACCTGTCAGAACAGCTCATATCATTGATTAGCACACAGCCAGAGGTGGCCAATTAGCTGTAATCGTCATACGCCGCTCTTACCCAACTCAAACTGTGTCAGAACTTGTCATGTGAGTCCAGAGAGACGGAAGCAGCGGGCTAGTTTGTTGCTATGCCCACTTGAGGAACACAGTGGCTTGAAGCGTATACTTTGAGTGCTAAATGACATGTTGGATGCCAGTGAGAGTAGATATTTTAAATCATTATCTCTGAACAGACCACGAGCCGAGAAGACAGTGCTTTACGTGCTGTTGCACAGGCAAAACTGTCATTTATAGACATTTCAGAACTCAGAACTTAAAAAAAGCTTCTAGGACTTTGCTTACTCGTCACATTTGTAACATTAAACATTACCGTCTTATGTAATCTGATGTGAGCTAATTTAAGACTAGCCGCAGCTCGGCCAGATACATGTTTTTTTTTTCTTTCACTGCTGAGTAACAATCATTTTATATATACACCACGTTATTTACAATCCGCATCATTAATCAGCTCTGCGTAATCAAACGCTTTGAGACATAGTGGTTCGATTCTCTGCTCAGATTAAAGCGCTTAATGCACACGAATGTGCACGCTGCAGTTTTGCTGTTTCGCTGTAGTCAGACCAAAGCTCCAGAGAGAGTCCAGGCCGGCGGTATCCTGATGTTTCTCCACTGAGCCCATGGGGTATTAGGGTCTAATTTTAACTTTGGGACTGTATGGGAACCTCTCAGAGCTTTGGCCTCTTTAGCCCTTATTGAGGAAATACCAGGCTGATCTCCTATGGACCAGTCACAGATAACACGAAGCTGTCTCTGAGGATAGACTTGGCCTCAGCGCTCAGGTATTTCATCCCAGCGCTGCCCCTCTCTTTCTAGTCAACACTCTTAACTCAACGGCAACGTGTGGCAGCAGCAGCGGCAGCAGCAGCAGCAGCAGCAGCAGCAGCAGCAGCAGCAGCTCTCTGACATTTCTCTTTCCCCACCGTGCACCTTTTTATTCTGTTGCTGAGAGCCGCTACAAGCTCTCTCCAAGCATGCTCGCCACTGATAAGAAAGCAGGGTGGGTTTCTCCTTTTCGAAGGATACTCTTGTGAGGATCGATACGTGTCTCTCCGCCTCGCGGGGCGAGACTAAGCGAGCATGCATGGAGTCTTGTCGGTCGGAGGGAACGCTTTTGCTGCATGCGACCGAGCGGAGAGATGAGGCGGCGGGAGAAAAGGGCATCCCCCCTTTTTCCTCAGTTAGAAGGCAACCCACACAGCCGCAGTGCAAAGGTGCGGCGCTCGCCAGCCGTTCCTGTGTCTCGCTGACATGCACGGCGGCCAATAAAGCTAACCCGAGGCCACCGAGGAGCTGGCTCCGGTCCAAGCCCGGCTCCCTCCCCCGCCTTCCCGCTGCCTCTGCGTTGGCTCACGCTCGGGCCTTTCTGCGGCTCCGTGCTCCCTGGCTAGTCTCATCTGCGAGGACAGTATATGTCTCCCCCCTTTTTATTCTATCCTAATCCCTACAGCCAGCGTTCAGTATTTTGTTCACATTCCATTGCGATTGTGGTCTCTCTGGACAACAGAAAAAAAAAAAAGTCTCGCTGCTACTTTTTCCTTTGAGAAACACAAGCACCTTATTTGGAAAAAGAGATTCTGTAAACACGGACTTGGCCACGACTTTTTTTTTCATTGGGATTGTTGAATCCAGGAGTGGGAGCACACTGATGATGATTCCACTTTCCTGCACAAGGATTGAAACTTTAGGAAGAGCTGACTATTAAAAGTTGTGTTTGTCTGAGAAGCACCACTGCTCCAGGAACTACAGATGTTCAAAAAAAATGATTTTTTCTGATATGTGCTAGAAATCAAATTATGGATATTGGCTACATCTGTTAAGTTTAAGTAAAAAAAGGCCTGTTGAGTTTAATGCAGATGTTTGGGGGCTAATAAATAACCTGATATTGGATCAGCACTTCGTCTTCTTGCCAATACCCAAATCAGCAATTCAGGCTCTCTCTGAATCATTTCCAATAAGGGCTTAGCAATAAATTAACAAAAGCCTATCAATAAAAAAAAAAAGTTTATATTGATTGACATCAATAATTATTGATAGATTTTCTTTTCAATATTTGGAAGCCATTTCATGCTTAATGGCCTACTTTTAATATGTAAATGTAGAGTGGGTTGGTTAAGCTGGAACATTTGTTCATTTTATTTATTGGCTAATTCCTTATTAGGGTCATGGGGGTCTGCTGGAGCCAATCCCAGCACATTACAGGAAAGAGACAGGAATTCACTCACACACCCATACCTACAACTGCCACTATAGCTAGAACACATTACTATAAAATATTTCATTTCAATAGATAACAATGATTATTCTTTAATAAAGACCAGGAAAAAAGGCTAAATGGGACCACTTTGTATTAAATGACTGGCTGTTTGATCCTATGAGCCAAGGAGAACTACTGATTTGCTTTTTTTACACAAACCTTGAGTGACACTAATGATTTTAGATTGAACTTTTTTATCGCATTGATGGTGTGAATATCAACTAGGCAATAATTGTTACCAATACTGGTATCTGTATCGGAATGACAGCTTGTGTTGGGAAATATAGACAAATACCACAATATTTTGGACCAAATATTGTGACAGTATTGTAGGGAGGTGCTATAACAAAATATATACACAGTGAGATTTTTGATAAATAATCACCAGCAACATGGAAAGTTTCCATATGACTATATTTTCCTAAATCTACATACAACTATACAAGTATATATCTAGTACCCTCAATAATTTCTGCTTCAAAAACTCATTGAGGAGATTTGTATCAACAAGGTTTTTATCCTCTCAGTGGTGTAGGTGGTGTGATCAGGGTCTCATTTTTTTTTTTTTTTACATCCTTCCACCATTGTGTGTTTGTTTTCATCCACGTGGTGTGTATCTTGCTCAGACCCCCTGCAGGCGACAGCGAGTGTGGAGGATGGTGACGGGGCTGTCACTTCAAATATTTAAAGGAAAGGATTGCTTCCGCGGAAGGAGAAGAAGAAGAAATAGTGATATGCAAATAAGCTGGAAATGCAGAATAGATAACTCCAGGCTTTTCAGCTTTGCCCCCCCTCCTCTCTAGCTCTCCTCTACTTTCCAGGCTTGAGCCTTGACATGCGGCTTTGAAGAGAGGCTCTTTGGTGCAGTCAGGAAGCGTGATGATGCCCTGATTGGCTTCTTGATTATTTTGATGCTCGTTGAATTAAGTTAATCATGTGCAAAAAATAAATAAATAGATACCCCCGGGGAGGTAAGTCATTTTATCCATCTCTGCCTCATTTGAATAAGCATTTCCCTCCAAACAAAAACTTGATTTTCCCTGGCTGGACTGTGCACGGCACACTAAAGGAACGGTGAGTGATTTTTTTTAAACGAAAAGTTACGGGATTTGTGCGGGAGCCGGTCACATTGAGCGGAACATTGTGTCCTTTTCACCCGGAGTGCTTGGTCACGTTAAAACTTGCAGAGTTCTCTCTGATCGCGGGGAGAAAAGAGTGGTTTGTTGCTCGAGGGCAAAATTCCAACTTGTCTTCAGAATGGCAGAGTCTGTCTGTGTGTGTGTGTGTGTGTGTGTGGGGCGGGGGGGGGGACAGGGTCCTAAAGGCTGCGGGCTCCTTCCATTAAACTCCCCCCGCTTCAGATTTCCTGCCCGATATATAGAGACCGTTTAATAACAACCCAATAACGCCAGGGCCAAACATTAGTTCACCACTTCCTGTGTCTGTCGATTCAAAGCAAAAGCACTCCACTGCTTCATGCATAGCACAGCCCTATCTGAGGTTTACACTGTTGGTCACATAGACTCCTCTTGTTAACATTGGTGAGCAGCCCCAATACATGACATTCTCTCTAACTTTAATCAATAGATTATCCATCCATCCATCCATTGTCTATCCCGCTTATTCCCTTTCGGGGTCGCAGGGGTCTGCTGGAGCCTATCCCAGCGCGTTAAGGCGAGAGGCAGGGATACACCCCAGATGGTCGCCAGCCAATCGTGGGGCACACACACCATTCACACACCATTCACTCTCACACTCACACCTATGGGCAATTTAGAGTTTACCAATTAACCTGAGCATGTTTTTTGTATTGTGGGAGGAAACCGGAGTACCCGGTGAAAACCCACGCAGACACGGGGAGAACATGCAAACTCCACACAGAAAGGCCCCAAGGCGGGTCTTGAACCTGCGACCTTCTTGCTGTGAGGCAACAGTGCTACCCACCGCACCACCGTGTCGCCCCTCAATAGATTATATATATATTTTATTTATATTTTAATGCATTGCAAAAAAAAACTGCTAGTATTATCATCAGAACCAGATACAACAAACAAACTTGTTGTTTTTCTGTGTGTTTCATACCGACAGCTGCCTGTAAACATGATTTCCTCTCGTTGTACGGCGGCGTTTATTCGTTCCCACCGTGACCCCCGTCATGAACGATGCTCTCGCCACTACGCACACTACCGACGCGTCCTTGCCGTTTCTAATCACAGATTCAGGATAAACCTGACAGCAAGGATGCAGCGAGCGCTCATGGGAATTCTTCATACTGCCGTGAATCAGGAAATGATTCAGAGGATTTCCTAAGCTCCCCCGTGGAACGGCGAGGCTCGCATTTTCATTTCCTGTGTGTTTTAACACCTCAAGTAAAAAAAATCGTTGGCGTGCTTTCAGTTTAATAACACTTGAATCTCTCGTGAATTCGTGGTTGGCGTAATGATTTTTTAGTTTATCTGCTAAACACAAGATGTGTATATATGTGACATGCGTGGGTGTATGTGTGAGTGTGTGTACGTTTCACTTCCGTACATCTGCGTGAGACACAACAAACATGAGCACACAAACTACAGGGGCAACAGGAACTTTACACACAGAAAAAAAAGCACATTTCCTTCCTCAGACAGATTCAGTACTGTAGTGCAGCAACAACAATAAAATATAATATGAATGTAGATAGTGTACAATAACATATAGTTTTTAAAAATATTTTTGCAGATTTTTCCTTAGTTTGCCCCTCATTGTGATCTCATCTACTTGGAACACAACCCGGCTTCACCTGGTCAGGTGATGTGAGATAACACAACAACCTTTAGGCCTGTCGACACACGTTACTGCATAAATGAAGTCACAGCGATCATCCAGGCTTCGCGCCGCCTCTAGAGAGTTTATCACTTAGGAATATATGCCGGGTAGAATTGGGATAAAATCCCGTAAGGATTCCACACGTGGAACCCGATAATGGTATGAACGACTCTTTAGACATACTAAATCCACCCAGATATTCTTTCGCCTCCGGCTCGGCCGAGTCGGGAGGTATTGAAAATGGAAATGCAGATGATTGTAAGAAAGCAAAAAGAAATGAGGTGAATAATAGGCAGGAGGGGGAAAAAATGAAGAGTGGAAAAGACAGAGAAGAAGGAAGGACAGATGATGACTGTTAAAGTTGTAATTATGATTCAGTGCTTGGACTTGAAGTGATCATCCTCAGCAGTTTAATGCGGGACTCATAAAATCGTGATGATCTGCCGGTATAAACCATTAGAAAGCTCCGTGGGCATGATTTTTGTGGCTGTTCCCTTATTTGCACTAGATTATTCCCAGTAAGAAACAATGAATTATCATCACAATTTTCATGCCTGCCAGGAACAAACTGCTGTTAGCAGCCGACACAGAATCCTCAAACCGTTCTCTCTGCCTGTCAAACCCTTCCAGAGGAAATTATTAATTTCCCGTTAATTTGCCACCGGCATTGTATACATCGGTGCTATCACCTCGAGGCTACATCTTTTCCAGCAGAACGGATCGCTGTCAGCACAGCTGTCATCGCTTCTCCTTCACCTCACAAAAAGGTGCTCGCCGTCCCTCACACATTTTCCCCAGGAGACTGCCGGGGTCACCATTTTTCCGTATTTCTCACGTTTTGTGACACATTTTTTTTTCCCCATCCTTTTCAATGTCGCAAACTTGTTTCTGGCACTGAAAGCGTGTATGCGGGTCCTATGACTGAAACTTCTACCGCTGAGACCCAGACGAAAACTCAACCAGAAACTGTGCAGCATATTTTAAAAACAGTCACCTTGTCGTATGTGTTTTTAATTTTAGCAGATTTGACTCATATGATGAGTCTCTGAGCCCCCCCCCCCTGTTTTTGAGGTCTAAAGCTTAGTGAGCATGCGGAGGAACCTGCAAGACATGTGCTGCAACATTCTTGCAGAGCGGATGGTGTAATTCTAGTCACTACTGTGTCACATCATACATGTCACATGGTGAAAAGTCTTTTTTCTTCCCTTTCTCTAACTAAAAGCCCCATTGTTTGGTCTTTGTCCTGTTTCGAACACAGGGCTGTAAATTATATGTACCTGTACGATCAGGTCAAAGCCAGCAGAAGGGGAGATAAAAAGATGAATTAATCAAGTTCAACAATTATCCGTTCAACATTTAACTTGCTTTCAAGTATTGTGTTTTTTACGGTGAGGAGGTAAATGGAATTCAAGTCATATTTTGGTTTATAATAGGGTACGCAGTGTTACCTTTTACCATGAGAATTCAGTTAAGCAATTGGCATGGAGGCCTGCAAGGACACCACTCTTTGAATAATCCTTTACATCTGCTTTCATTCTTCTCATTCTTGATAGTAATCATAAGCCACATATTCAATTATGCTTCCCTCAACACCACGAAATCCGTTGTGTTTTTGTATTTTTTTTTTCCGTTACGTCTTGAATCTTTCGAGCTTCTTGTTATTCCTCACAACGAGCAGAATTGTAATAAATTGGAAGATTTCAACTGTCAAGTAAGGAATCATTGTAAATTAGGGCCTATAAAAAAAAGGCTGAAAGGCAAATGCTTTCTTCGTTGAAATGAGTAATGGCGGGTGAAGTGAGCGCGTGTGATGTTGCACATTGTTTCCGGCTTGCTATTTTAAATCAAGGAGATAAGGCCCACGGCTGCTGCCTTCGCTGTCAACTTTTGTGGAGGGGGCAGAGCGTCCAGGCCCAGACAAACAGGATGAAACCCGAGCAGAGCCTAATGCACAGGTGACATGTTTAAGACCTGGAAAATATTGGACATCGTGTTCTGTTGATGGCCAACGCTCTATAGTGCTATAGTTTCTCGGAAAGTCCAAAAGTTCACTCAAACCCTTTTCAGCCTCCCACAAACAGTGTTTTCTACATATTTGTCACATTTTTTTTTGTTTTTTTAAAAAAAAATCCCTTCAACTGTATGTGATGGATAGCATCTTAATCCTTTTGATATCTACGTGGTTGCCAGATAAGGAGCAGATAGACATGTCTCCGCGAGCTGATGGGATTCCTGGTGTGGATTTTGACATTTCGAGATAACCATCCACAGACCACGTCGTGATAAAACGCCCATTCACAGCTCTGTTTAGTCTCTCTTTTCTCTCATATCAGCTGCGAGTGTCTGGGCCTTTAGCTGCTGATGGGCGTTTTTTTTTTTTTTTTTTATGTAGTGTTAACCGTTTGCTGGAGAGCATCACTTGACAGGTCGTGTCCATTAATATCCGCTCTGATAAACATGGAGCACAGCTTCGGGTTCACCCTCGCCGCGTGTTTCTGGTAATGGACCTCCGCTGAGTGGGCAATTGTGCAATTCACTTTCCTTAACTGGCAAGTGCAAGGCTTCTGTATGCACACTAACGGGCGTAACGTCGGGGGCATCGGCACAGGTCAAAATTGCTTCCTCGCCGTTAATTGCCGTGCTCGTCTCTCTGTCTCTGTCCCCCGGCTCCGAAAACAAACTTTGCAGTGCCCATTGTTTTTTGGGGAAATTAGGTGGTTAGTAAGTAATGAAAGGCACTCAGGTTTAGTCATATGTTTGTATTTTCTCCGGCCGCCGAGCACAATGCCGGACTCTAGACATGCTGGTGCCTCTGCGGCCTGCTGAAGCAGCAGAGGGCATTTTTCCCATATAGAATGAATTAGCCTCAATTCTCAAGGGTGCTCTTCTTTTCCATCTCCACCTCCTAACAGGGCACCACACGTAGGGGCGCACAGAGGCCAAGCTGCAGCTGATCAGGAAGTTTATATGAAGAGTGTGTCTGTGTGCGCATGCATGTGTGTGTGTGTGTGTGTTTGTGTGCGTAGGCGTGTGTGTGTATTTCACTTTTGGAGGAGACCAGCAATAATATATGGTCCCCCGAGAGAGGCAGAGGGGGAAAACAGAGGAGCAGTGGAGGTTCTCAACAACACCGCATCAAAATGAGGTGCAGCTCTTTGTTGTTTTTTCAGATGCACCGGGAGTTTTTTTTTGTTTGCACACCGAGGCAGCCGCCTCCAAAAAAAACGCGGCCGGTGACAAACTTGTTTCATTTGTCGACCGATGAAATCTGTTGAGCAGCGACCGGATCAGTTCCTCTTTGGTTGGGTTTCATTCAGAAGAAAACGTCATCAGTGGAGAACATGTCCCGCTTCGAAAAAGAACAGTCTTGTTCATTCAAAGGGTTAAGGTCATACACATGAGATGAGTGAAGTTAAAAATATATAATCCAAAGAATATAATTCAATCAAATTGTTATCGATCTTAAAAGAGAACACATTTGCGCAGGCAGTGAACTCGGTCTATTCGCGTCTTCGTGCATCAAGTTATCTTTGTCTGTGGTAAAGATACTGAGCGTTTAGCATGTCAGACATTGTGATTCTAAAATTACTTGACCCTTAGATATCTATTGGTTTTGCTTTTTTCATCCCAACAACCCCCCAGGTAGAGAGTGAGGACTCAATGCTATTTTATCTTCCACTTCTCAGAAGGGGCCTTGCTGTCTTCCTCCTACCATTTTTATACTTAAATTGTTTTTCAATTGTTTTTTAATAACATTTGCCTTTTGTTCTGGCTTCCCCTAAACCCATGGGTGTCCCCCTAATCAATCTCTCATTCTCTCTGTCATGGATGAAATATAAATAGCTGACCCCTCAGACCTCAGAGTGCTCCGCATTCCTCAGTAGATGTATGTGAGTAATAAGGATGAGCTCGAAAAGGAAAAAAAGAGGCTTTTTTTCATTAGAGTGGAGAGGGGAAAAAAACATGTACATTCCATTTTTTTTTCTGAGTTGTGGATGTGAGTGTGTATTAAATCCCAGGTAGCAGGGTAATGACAAAAGCAGATGCCAGGAAGAGGATTCCAATGCGACCCTATACTCCTCTCCCTCCTCCTACGGAGGAACTTCAGAGGCAGCGGGAAGAGTTTGCTTGACCCCTGTGACCTTTCCTATCCATTTGCACTCGTGGCTGGAGGGAGAGGAAAAAAAATGGCTGTTTTGCTCCCAGCCACCTGTTCAACATTTTATCTTCCGGCAGAATGTGTGTGTTTGTGTGTGTGCGTGCGTGTGAGTTTATATTTGTATAACCAACGGACTGCCTTTACCAGAGAACGATAGAACACCTTTTCAGCTCAGGCGGAATAGTAATGGGCTGTTTTCCCTCGCTTACAACATTGCCTCTCTGGTCTGAGCAGCAGGAGAGAGAAATAGTCCCTCAATTTCCTGCTCAACTGAAAGTCATTTTCCCCTCTGAAGTTAAAGTAACATTACAGTTGTAAATATTTACTCAGATGAAAGCAGAAAGTACCAAGATCGATGTGTTCAGGGCAAAAAAAAACATCAGATATGTAATTTTACTCATGAAAAAGGAAAAAAAAAACACGTATGGTGTGAGACAGAAGTTTCTTCAAGGCAAATTTTAGTTCTCCTCCGCAAAAGCACATATTTCTTAAATAGTCGATTGTTTTCTAAAGTACTTTTTTAATACTGCGGATCAATAAGCACGTTCACAACACAATAGCGAAGGGCAAGAGGAGCAAATTCATCAAATATGGAAATTAGTGCAGAGTTACTGCTTTTCTGGTAACAATTGGTTGAAGGACACGTTCTATATTTTAATCAATTATTTCAAAGAAACGAACTCACAAACTGACTGTGACGATGAGGCTGTGCAGTATGTAAGTGCATTCTACTCTGTGTGCTGAGCTGTGTCATACCGCTGTGCAATGGGCGACAAAGGCATTCTATTCTATTCTATTCTATTCTTTTCTTTTCTATTCTTTCTTTTTCAGAAAGTCGTTTAATGGTGCACTTAGAGATCATGTTGTCCTTGCGAAATCAATGTTTTAACGATTAAGTCAACCTGAGAAATGACAGCTAAAGAGTTGAATGGCGGCCATATTTCTACTGATCAATAAGAAGAAGAATTCTCCGCCGTAACAAGGTAACCCACGTGTTATTTACTTTGGGCCTGGCGCGGCAGGTGTTTGTGGGAATAAAGGGAATCTGGTGTCAAACAGTAGTGGCAGATGGAGGAATGAAAACACTTGAAACGCTCAAGGCCTCCGGTCCTGTTGTTGCTTATAATCCTGGTATGTTCGGGGCTGCGGTGATTTGTAGCAGCGGAATGCCGATTTGGTTCTCTAGTTCTCCCCTCGGCCCAAATGTAGCATCGGGGTCAAGGATGCGTCCTCCCTCACATTCCTGGTCATGCCCGGTCACTCCTGAGCGCTCTCACCAACCTCTGCTGTTACATATGAGGAACAACAGTATCTTTTATCTCTTTAGATAGTTAGGACTGGAAATGTCATATACATATTATAATTCTGTCTCTTGCAGGAGCCACATTTAATATTTCAAGGACTTTGTTACGATAAGGAGATCTCCCACATCCCCTTTCCTTCCTCACACAGCGCCTGGCCCGAAACGTGAATTATGACGGAAGTGTGTATGCCTGTATTTAATTCCTGATATGTGTGTTGAGATAGCGTTATCTACAGGCAGGTCCAGGGGGGTGCTAACTCAGCACCGTGTGAGTGTGTGTGTGTGTGTGTGTGTGTGTGTCGGGAGCGGTGGCGAAAAGCAAACACAGAGAGCGCCGCCTTATCGTTCCCTTCTCCCTCCCGTCTCCTCACCTTGTCTGGCCGTCCAGCTGCCTCCAACCCTCAATACCACATGAAAAGCCTTATTATTTTGTGCCGCACTTTTGATTTTGATTAATGGGCGGTGAGGACAAGGCAGGTACTAGGGTGTGTGTGTTGTTGCGTGCGCGTACGCTGCGTGCAAGCGTGCCCGTTCGTGCATGCATAACAAGAGGAGGGGGGAATTATGAACTGTCAATCAATTTGCTCCCAACTGTAAAGTTCTCAAGCAGCAAGGCAGGGGATTAGAGCTGGATCAAAGCACTTATTCAGGTTTTAAAAAGCTAGTTTGAAGCAGGACAGGGGGGGGCGGGGGGGTCGGGGCTGAGGCAGGAGGACTGGTAAGAGGCCGGTAATGATAGTGCTGCAACACCTGCAGCGTGGAGGGGGGAATGTTTCACAGTAGCTGCAGGCGGCGGGCTGTTCGGAAACGGCTTCATGCCTCGTCAAGAGCCCAGATGAGGCGCATGCATCTGCAAAAGAAACCCATACACGTGTGTGTCTGTGTGTGTGTGTGTGTTTAAAATGGGTCTGAGCCAAAACCCTCAGGGATAATTAGATTTTTTTTGCTGCTGTTGAAAAAGTAAGGCAGGAATGTGATATATAGGATCTCTTCCTCTACTACGTTTTACCTATTTATCTGAGGCAAATGCTTATGTAAACATGTTTCTTTTTTTCCCATGCAAGAACTGTGGGAACACAGGTTGTGTGCTGGATTCTCAGGGCCATTGGATAGTTGAGCCATCTGGCAGCGTACCCGTACAACGTGTGACACTCTAATTGTATACCGATGCTCTCTCTCTCTCTCTCTCAAACAGCAAGGTATTTTTCCACTGCTGATGTGGATGGAAAAAAAAAGGGAGACAGAAACCACGAAGTGGCTTCTGCTACACTTTCGACCCCAATCCGGGTTCGCATTGTCTCGCGGAGCGCAGACGGTTAAATGTGGTTATTTAAGGCCATTAATGGAGATTATGTACTACCAGGGCTGCCCCGGAGCTTTTTGTGCTTGTGTTTTTTATATTTGTTTGTACGGTACATACAGAGACTGTAATATACCTGTAATACACAGAGAGAGAGGGAGAATTGTGAGCAGCATAGATGACAACAGGGAAGCAGAAAAAAGCCGAGAAGCTTGAGTCGAAGCTGGACAAATAGACTGACAAAACACCGGCAGCACAAAGTAACACAGAGCGAGTCGGCGGGTGGCGAAGGAGGAGGAGGCGCCGCTGTCTCAACACCACCACTTCCTCATTAGGACACTCTTGCACACTTGGAATTTTAACTCACACTCTAAAAAAAAAAATGGAGCCCTGTGTAGAGGGGGGAAAAAGGGGTTTAACCCACTTCGTAGTAGTGAAGCTTCAAACCCCAAAAAATACATATTTGAAAGGGACAGCTTTGCTCATGAATAACCGCTGGACACACAGAAATATTGGAGGTTGCACCCACGAGTCACACGATAGCAGATGGGTTCAAGATTGTAAAGAAACGAGCTTCATCGAACAACTGTAAAATGAAGGATATGACGCTGAATCAAATGTGGTTCTCTGATGTTTTCCCGATTAGAGGATTGTGAAAAAAAGAGACATCTGTGCTTCTAATGGGCTTGTAATCGATATGTAATGCACCACGGCGCGCTTCAAATCAGTCATTAGTCTTATCTGTTGTGTCTTATTTTTGGACATTTTGAAAGGGTGTATTGATACTCGCATTTCGATCACGTCCTTCTCTGAGAAGGTTGAAGGTTGTTTGATTTACAAGCTGTGTGTGTGTGCCTGTGTGGCATAAAGGAACACTATTATGAAAAAAAACAAAAACATTTTCAATGCTCATAAATGCTGTGTAAATATACGGCTCTCTGGTGTTTCTGTTAACTGACAAACTGGTATAAAATAAGAAATAAGGCCACCACAATCTTGTTTTGGTCTCTTGATCTGATTTGTAGCTGGAACCTGGCTGAACACAAGCCATTTTAGAAGTAGATCTTGATGTGATGTCACAACAGGAGTGTGATTTAACAGTGCCCAGCCCTGCACCATGTAAGCACCCCCCTCCTCTTCAAGTGCTTGTACTTGACTTCTGCTTCTCTGAATGACCCCGGCTCTCTGAGGGGGGGGAATTTCCAACAGGAGGCTATTCATAATGAATGTGCGAGAAGGAAGACTGCATTGCTGCTACAGGGTTAAATAGGTGCCTTTAGACCATTAAAATATGCTAAGTATTATAAATAGACCATGCCAATTAAAACATTAAACTGACAAAAACGGGGCTCCTTTAATAAATGAACTGACGTGCTCATGTTATTTTGTGCTTCTCAGAGTTAGGTGAGACTCTAATGATCTATTGTTAGTGCTCTTTATGTCATATCTCATGTTTCTTTATTAGTGAAGTCAATTATAACTCAGCAGAGCAACACTCCAGAGCGTTTGAGATGTCTGCCAATGCTATCTGCCTGTCTATGTCTAAATTTAGCAACTTTCTTTTTTTTATATATATATCTTTATATCATAAAAATGCCTGAGAAATGCTGAAGCTTTTCAACTAAGATTTGCACTACATGTTTGTCACAGTGCACTATGTATATATAATATATATGAATTATTTTCAGATGCAAAGTTTGATTTTTCATTTTTGAACGCTTTACTAATTCTCCTTTTGGAAAAGCCCCTGCAGCACTGTTTGCTGTCACCAGTTATTTAAGGAGTGCATTCATGTTTGTGTTTTTTTTGCCCCCTCCAGATGCAAACAGCGATCATTAAGTGGTCTTTAAGAAGACCGATTCTCACTGTTAGGCTAACACTGTTCCCAAAGAGCTTCCATGCTAATTTAGGAACAAAGATTGATGATTTGGCCCCAGAAAAGCCTTTAGAAACTCATTATCAGATTTGCAAATAAAAGAAAAAAACAGCCTGTGCAGTTTAAATATCAATATTAAGGACTTTTATGGAGGCTTGGACGTGTCGTACTGGCAGTAGTGTGGTGAATAACATAACGACAGA
Organism: Eupleurogrammus muticus; assembly: GCA_036785175.1. Lineage (NCBI taxonomy): Eukaryota > Metazoa > Chordata > Actinopteri > Scombriformes > Trichiuridae > Eupleurogrammus > Eupleurogrammus muticus. Next base: position 7,809,639 of record JAYKQN010000007.1, read on the forward strand.
TAATATACTGCGTAATATACCAGAAACCTTTACGTAGCTTGGCCACAATGCAGTGTCTGGAAGGCTGCTGTACATTTCTCTACAGCATCCATGTTAGCTTGTGAAATGGAGCCTGTGTGCATGATGGAAGCGGGGGCCGCTGCACTTAGCCGTGGACTAACAACTGCTAATTAGTCCGGTCTATAACAATCCATGATAATCAGGCAGAGAGAGCCGTTGTACTCAGCGATGTGCCACTGATGGTCCATCATTTAGCTTCGTGAGAGTTGGCTAAAGGGATCACCGATCGTGGCTGGTGAGAGATAGCGGTTCCCGTCCTTTTCCCTGGAGATGTGCCATTACAGCACTCTCCTTCCCCCTGGACGCTGTCCTGCCTCCACCAAACCCTCCGAGGCCCCGTTGTGCTATTCATAATGTATCATGCTGCAAGTCTGATTGTGAAGTGCACTTACCCTGCAGACCTAGCAGATGGCTGCTGTGCCCACAGGGTTTAGGAGCTCTGGCCCTGTGGTGTCTATTCCACTCACTTCCACTGTTTGATTGCATTATTGTCAGATTTATAATCTTTCACAGTGAACGTGGCTAAAGGAGAACAATGGGAGTCTGTCTAAAATTTACCAAAAAACTTTATTTGGTCTAATTTGCATCTGATTTCATGCATCTGATTCATCATTTTCTGTTGTATTGGGCCACACCCACTACACTCACATTCTAGTCAGTATCCTTTTATTCAGCCGATATTTATGTTGTTTCCTCTTTATTAGTCTTCTTTTATTGCCTTCAATTTACATAGAGGGTCCAGGAGGTGAGAAATGTTTTGAAGGATTGTGAACGTTTCGGAGATCGTAAAAGGTCAACACATTTCCGTTGTTTATTTTTCACAGAGAAAAAAGACAGATTGATTTATATGTGATCTGATCACTGTACGTGTCTGATGTATTTATGCTAGGCTAGACAATTTCAAGTCATTTCCTGAAGCTTCCATATTACAGAAAGAACATTTTTTTGGGATTTTATATACACACAGTGTATATACTTCCATGTTGCATTGCACCGTGCATTAAAATGTTGACGTGCAATTCAAAGCCTTTTTAAATCAAGGGTGAGGATTAATTAGATATAAACAAAATTATCTGTTCCTACTTGAGCTCCAGAGAGAAACTTGAAGGAGATGTAAATCTATATTGAGATGATTTTTTGGTTCTTAAAAATACAAATATATCTTGTTAGGGAAATCACAACTGCAAATAAAAAGTGTAAAGTATGGGATATTTAAAAACAAGTGAAGTCGGCCAGGCTCCAACATGTTGGATGCTTCTAAGTTCAAACCAGAATTACCTGTGTTTCCGTTATCAAAAGCCTTCAACAGTAAATAACCTGTAGCGTTATAAATAATACTGTTATAATGACCGGGCGGTGGTGACCTAAAGGTTAGAGAAGCAGTCCTGTGACCGGAAGGTCACGACGCGCTATCAATTACGTCGTTCACCCCCCCGGACCGTCAGGATAAATCTGGGCTCCTCCCTCATTATCACCGCTGAGGGTCATAAAACACAAGTGCTCAGACTTTTGTTTTACCGGGAAGTTTCCAGGTGTTAACATGTAACTGTTTTTTTTTCCTTTGACCACTCGCCAATCTTTCACACTGAATTCTCTCACCTAAACTTTTAGCTATTATCACACTACCTTCAGCGTGAGGTCTTTTATTCTCAGGAATCGGAGTGAGTCCGTTGGGAGGTCAGCTGGGTTTAAACATCTTAATAACACCAGCAGTGTTGCTGGAAGGCGCCGGGAGGGAGTGTGGCTGAGTTAGTGCGTGGATAGAGCAGGGCAACGCTGTAAATCCCGCTCCTGTAAATCCACGAGAGTGTTTTAAGGAGGTACATGACATTGTTTGCAGGAGTGTATACATGTGTGCGTGAGACAGACGGACAGAGCAGAGCAGGCGGGGAATGCGCCGAGCGCCTGTGTAAATAAAACCTCTCTGTTTCAAGGCACGCCGGTGGTCATAGGTAATAATTTAAGCTGCCAGAGGAATCCACAGGGACCCACCAGGCCCGTCCTGACCACCACACCGCGAGTCACAGACGTCCTGCTGACTGTTAAGCACAATTTCATGTCGGCGCATAAAAGAGAAAAAAAAAAAACCTGAGCTGTCCTGCCAAAAGGAACCTTGTGGGTTTCTCTGCAGTGGCGGTGCGAGGACAGAATAATGCAAAGGTAAATAACGCGCTCCCTTTTTTCCATCAGATCCTAAATGTACTAGGGCTGTATTATTCCTGATATTGCCCTGTCAACATCCATATCAAAAAAGATCCATTTTCCTTAATTTTTTTTTATTTAGCATGTCTCAGCATGCAAAGATGGTGCTTTAGCTGTCAATTTTTTTTTTGCAGGCAAGATGTGCCTAAACCAGCAATTCTGTGTTTATAGCCAGAGCTGGAATGCAGCAAACTCAGTATGTGAGTAAAATAGAGAAAAAGATGCGAGAGAGGAAGCAGGAAGAGTATGGTGGGATGGCGTGCGCGGTGGTGGTGGCAAAAAAACATTACTGAATCTACCCCACAGGCAGGTATTAGAACGCTGCCACACCCTGCTGGGTTTAAAACCTACATTTTATTAGAAATGTTAGCACAACGGGCCACAAAGATGAGAAACAGATGTGCTAATGTGGGATCTTGTCTTTACCAAAATGAGTAAAAATAGCTACCGGGTTCCAAGACTTGACTCTCATTCAGCTTTGTCTTTGTGAACTATCTTCAGCTGTAGATTTACTTATTATAACATTTGAGGCTCCTTCGTTTGTGTTAAAAAAAACCTCCCAAGCACTTTTTTTTTTCCGGTACCAAAAACCTGTGATTAGCCCGACTGTGTGTGTGGTGACTGGGACAGGTTTCAAGACGGTGGTTTTACAGCTCCTACTCAGAAACAGCTCAAAGGGAAAGTCCTCCATAAAAACAGGAGTTCTTCCTCTGTTATTTCCATAAACACGGCTATTCTGAAAATGAAAATATATGACAGCATGCGAAAAACTGTCATCTGAAATTAGTAGAAATATGAAGGGTGTGATCTCGACTTTGACCTGTTTGTGTATTTAAAGTCTAAAAAGAAATTTCAGGTTATCCTTCGCTTAAAGTCATTAAACACGTGGAGAACCAACTATGTAGTCCTGAGTTATGGATCTAGACCGGTGGTTTTGGAATATACATGGTTTAAACTACAGTTCTGTGAGTTGCTGAAGATTTGATTTCTGACCTCTTCCTAATTTCATATCTCTAAATTCAATAATTAGCGATTCTTTTGAATCAATGCAATTTCGTCTGGATGGTTAATGACAACTTTTTTTGCGAACCATTTTTTTTATTGCATCAGAAGGAATTTTAATGAAAATACATAAATTAATGAAGAATGACATAAGGCGTGACGTATAAAATATTCTACTAGATACTGATGGTGTTTGAAGGCAGTTTGATGGGTAAACATATACCATCCATATTCACATGTACACAGCGGTGCCAGAACAAGGAAACATGAAATCAGTCGTGAAGTATAAAATATGCTTCCAGAAAATCATTGTGAGTACTGTTTGTTTCAGAAGGCAGATTACATTATCGATAAACTTATTATTAACACGTATACAGAATTGCAGAAAGGGGGCAACGCAAAATCGATTATTCCTGTGTGTGTAGTCTGCTGAACTGCTGAGCGGAGTAACAGACCGCACTCTGTTGCAGCCATTTGCCGAAAGGCTTCGTCTCGCTGTGAGGGGATATTTGTGTGGAGCGGTTTCGCTGGACACTGTAGATCTGAAGATACACAGCTTAACACGGGCCTTAACATCATTATTCTCCATGGTTACACACACTGATTTCCAAACAAACTGTTAACTGTTTCAATTTGCTGACTCATGGCTAAAAAAAAGCTTTGTAAACTATGAAGTTGTTGCAGTGAGATGAAGCAGGTTTTCAGTGTTAGCTCTGCCAGCCATTTCTGTGTATCGCGTAAGGCGTTTAAACAAATGAGCGCTGGTAACGTAAAGCCACGCGAGAGACATACACTGACACTTGATATGTGTTCCGTTCAGCATCGGCTCACATTGATACAGATGGCGCTGCCAGCGGACATTGACATTTGCATTGACGTGCATATGGCTTCTTGATCGCCGTTTATGCTGCAGACAAATTATCTGTTAAGTGTGGGCAACCCCGGTCCATTACAGGCGCTGACCCCAACAGCTTGGCCGTAGGCGATCGGAGGTGTAGATTTACACGGCGCAGATGGTCCAGGACTGTCCCCTTTAAGTGCTGATATTGTATCCTTCATTCACCTCCGCGAGTCATCCGGACAATAGATATTTATCTGTGATCCCAACTCCCTCTGGTTTTAACCTGGCGTCGCCTCAGATGCAAAATCTGCTATAGAGGCATCTCAGGGGGGGAAAAGCCAGACAATCCGGAATGAAAAACAGAATTGCCCGGTTACATTCAGATTTATATAGCAATCGTCACGACAGCGAAGATTGAAGATGGTTTCATTCAATACGGTGACCTTGGTGGGAATAATTCATCTCAGCCACGCATGCAGAACATCTAATAAATATGCCACACTGTGTCTTACAGGTGTGGAGGTGCATTTGAATGAACAAAAGTAGTTGGGAGCAGAATGCTAAAAGAAGGATTTATTTTGGAAGGAGGCGAAGGTGGACTGCATTCAGAGTCGGCCGTACATTTGCCAGAAAAGCTTAAAATTAAAATGTAAAACTGCTGGATCAAAACGTCTCTCCCGGCTGACACAGCGCTAATGTGCTAGAGCTTCGCCCTAATCTGATCCGTGGATCACGCTGGAGCTAATTACCATCTGCTCACTTACGCTTTTCCGCCCCAGCCCCGGCACCCTGGCTTGCTTTCAGTTACATCTCCCCGAAATAAGATTACAACTTTCGTTTTTTTTTTTTATTTTTGGCAGCGTGGACTGCGTGGCTGCATCCCCACCAGGTGAGGACCATTATCTGTGACTGGAGGAAGCGCCAGCTGGTTATTTTCCCCACTGCGTTGATGGTGGGGTTGAGCGCTCAAACCACTGAAGCCGGATGTGTCTTTATTCCACTGTGTCCTCTGTGACAACATACACACAGTCATTAGTTATGCCTTCCAGTAACCCCGGAATTACAGCTTCATATGGATTTAGACCTTTCAGGCCTGAAAACCACAATCGTGGATCTGAGGCTGTGAAGTTCTTTCATGTCGTCATCGCCCGCGTTCTCCTTCATTTCACAAATGAAACTAAAGTGCAGGTAGAAAATGAAGCCTCTCTATTCAAATCCATAATGTTCCATATAAGGCATGTCGTTTTTCAAGAAGACTTTTGCTCCTTACGTCTACAGAGTGCTATAGCGGCAGCCATTTAGCAAATGCTTTCATCCAAAGTGCCCCACTGTGCCATTTTTTCAGGAGGTACCTTGTGGGAATTAAACTTCTTTGCCTGGCAGACCTTGTGCTGTACTCTTAATGCTATACATAATGTAAACACACAGTACTAACCGAGCTTACAAAACACTTTAAATTGTGCTTTGAATCTGTATCTCATTGGTGACTGAGGATTTAATTAGGTCCACGAGAAACCTCTCTTTGGGCTATGTCTAATTGGGCTTTATTGATTTAAAGCATAGAACATTAAGACTGGGTATGGCTGAGATAGTGATATGGGGCAATCAGTCTCCCTGTTGATATGCTCACGTATTGGAAACACATTGATATTGTCTCTCCAGAAGCAGTGGAGAGGAATAAGATAGAGAAGTTGATAAATTAGTGTTGCCACGGGGGTCCTTTCACCGAGCGGCTCTACAGCGGCTAACAGTATTATGGATATCTGAACTTTTGGCTGCTACGCCGTCCATGTGAGACGTTCATGACACGATTGATTTTTTTAATTTCATACGTAAGAGTCGTGTCATGACATGTACTGTTACGTGAGAGTCGTGTCAACAATCACATGGTGGGATTTTATTAGATTTTTTTAGGCTATTTCAGTTCAGATTAATATCAGTGTGACTGAATGGAGATGACGTCATACAGTTCAGTTTCACTTAAGCTGTGATCAGTGTGTGTCTGATAAAACACGTGGCGATGCCTGTCTCTCTTTGCACTTCATGTCAACAGTGAACGTGCCAGATTGCTTGTTGCGAATCAAAAAGAGTACATAGTTCCAAGTTTTGATTTCACCAGTTTTCTTTAAAGTTCCCGAAGGCTTGAATTCAAAGCATTTAAAATAATTAAAAAATTGGTTCCAACCAATTCCTCAACATGTTTCTTCTGAAACCTGTAACTTCATTATAATTAGACCTATTGCATCTTTGTATATCCATACGTTTATGGATTAAAAACCATGAGATGGCATCAATGTCACATAATGACAGACAGGTTTTGATTTACAGGTTTATTTAAATTTTGCAATATCTAACAGGATAGATTTGTGGTTTAAAGAACCAAAAATCATCTCAGTATAGTTTGACATCTCTTCTTTCAAGCTTCTCTCTGGTGCCCTAGTAAAATCATTAATATTAATGAGCCCTTTCCTTTGATGAGATAAATTTAAATGGCTGTGAATGGGAGGGGGTGGACGGTGACTGTATAGTTGTGACATCACAACCACACAGATGCCTTTTATTAGTAACAAGAAGAGATTAAAGTCTACCTCTAATACATACAACTGTTTCTAAATGCATTTCAAACCTAACAGCAGATATTTAATTTATCAGAAGGCAAAATTTTAGTAGGATCACCTTGGGCAAAGTAAGTGGGATTTGTAAAATCATATTATTATATTTTTAAAAAAATGTTTCTGATTAAATTTTTTAGATTTTATTTTACAGGGACAGTACACATTAATAAATAAAATAAATTGAATGAATCCATGTTGACCAGAAGGCTCATTTTAAACTCTTGATCCCAGTCCAGGTATTAGCAGCAAAAAAAATAAAATCAACCTAAGATATTAGTTAAGGTTGGCTGATATTTCCTTTTTTTCCTTTTTGATTATAGCTGCAGGTCAATATTTGTGTGTAACCTTGATATTGCTTTGTCTTGCTTAAGGACAGGAGATGTAACTCTTATGCGAATCAGCTAATTATAGTTGCTTGTAACCACTTGAAGTGGAACTTTGTTTATTTGTAGTGTCCCTATCAAACAAACTGTACGAGCACGAATGATAAATACACATCGACTGAGCCTGGAAAAAAAAAATGTAATCAAACTTCAGGCCTGTGTCTTTGCCTCTTTTCAGAAAGACGATTGTGTTGTCACAGTGGGACTCGGACAGGTAATCAGGAAGGAGGAGAAGCTTGTTCTGCATATACTGAACTTATACTGTCAGACAGACACCGAATTGCCCCGACCGGCATCTTTTATTCTCTCACCATGCCAAGTACTTCATCCAAGCACTGCCAGAGAAAATCGCTATGTGGACACAGGCCTTCAGATATTATTTAGAGTTTAACACACATAACTCAGATGATCTGGTTTAGCGGGACTATGTGATTTTATCCGATTTTCCCGTTGGCAACATAGCAAAACAATTCACCTCACAATACGAGAGCAACAACATCACATTCACGTGGTTCGGCTGCTGCGACTCTCTGATTGGTGCAAAGAAATACATACATAACCGACTTTTCCCAACTTAGATAGAATCAAGAAAAAAAAAAAACTGAAATGCAGATAGCTCACACGTGAAGTAAATAAAATTATGCTAACTTTGTTTTTTAGTTTTCATGTCACCCACTCCACAACTGTAAGAAACCGATTCATGAAATAGCTTTTCATAGTTTTTAAGGGACGAAAAATGTGCTGCAAAGACCGGAGATTTATGAGGGGAAATTGGGCAACTTAGGGTTTTGTGAGGAAATATCACAACATTCCTGCACAAATAAGCGACACTCCACCAATTTTCCGCATCAGGTTTCGTTGACTCATCGTGAGGAGTCCACAGAAAGTCTGTGTTTTTAACTGCGAGTGTGGACTTCCCAAACATTTACCAACAATGAAAAAGAAGCTTTGACCTGTCCGTGGGGGTAAAGGTCAGGATCTCTCAGCCTCTGTCGAACAGATTTTGATTATTAGAAAATAGAAAAATCAACTTCTCACAATGTTACTTTAATTAAAAGTTCCTAGTGCAGCCAGGCTTTGGATTTCATGTGTTGCTGTAGAACGCAGTGTCATCACCTGGGTACACTAGCCTTGTGGCCTGTCAGGAGGCGTGGGTGAAGTACAAACACCTCTCCCTACCTGCGTACGCCGATGACAAGCACAGACTCAACAGGCAGCAGGATCACTGCTTTCCCCTCAGCCGAGCTGCCTTTTTTTTAGCCGGCCTACAGCCTGACTTTCAGTCTGCCTTTGATCACTGCATGGCACAAACCCTTTTGATGACTCATGCAGATACTCACCCATACACAGGCAAAAAAAGATCTCCGAGGCTCACTTGCGCACACACAGACACGCACACACAGGATCAGTGGGTCATGCAGGGCGGTCAAAAAAAAAAACGAGATCCCAAATTGGCCAAAATACACTCATGAGCATAGTGGCATGTTGTGCAAATTTGATTCCGGCATCGGTGGCACGTCATGAATTCTTTGGACTTTTCTGTCACTGTTGAGAATCTGTGTGTGCAGGTCCTCTGCCCGTTCAGATCATAACAACACGAGTCCGCCTTTTATTTACTCCATGCGCTGTCGGAGGATTAATTTCCAGGAACAGCCCCCAGGGTCCTGTGTGTGTTTGTTAAGAACAGCATTAGACATTTTTTCTTTAACTGTAAATACATGAATGTATTTCCCAGTCCCAGTCACAAATAAGTAACAATGGGATTTTCATATAGAATGCTTTGCATTCGAGGTCACTGTGGTTCATTTATAATTCAAAAAGATATTTCATATGATGCTCCCTGAGACGAATAGCATCATTTCACATTCTCTCTAGGAACTGCAGCATAACAGGCCATTACTAATACATCTAAACTGCTGATAGCATGCATGCAGTGCATGTAGGCTTCACATGCTAAACTGGAAAACTGAAGCCATGCGGTCTCGCCCGTGTGAGGATGATGGTCTCAGTCATCTCTCATTACGCGCTACTGTGTCAGACAAAATGTAACTACGCTTTTCACCGTGGCAGACTTTTTTTTTTCCACACGCTGGGCGTAAAAGACCACTGTAATTTTACACCATCCAGCACAAACACAGCATTCATATAAATTGCACTTCTCCCGGAGCGGGGAGCTGTCCACCCATCACAGCAATGTCAAGCTTTTCCCATTATGCTCCGGAGTGGAGACAAGTGGACGGCGTTGTTATGCTAATGCGTGTTAATCAACTTCCTGCCTGAACGAGCACTTACCCTCTAACATTTGCGGATATCGGAGCAACAGCAGACATGCAAATATTTCTTCTGCCGTTCGCCCGATAGAAGCGGAGAAAAACGATCATGGTGGCATTTCATACATGATCGCTCAGACGCAGATTTGGGACGGGTTGATAAATGAGGCTGAGATGTCTGCATGCTCTTTTCTTCTTCTACCAGAAATGGGCGTGTAAAGGCAGGCAGGTTAACATTAATGTCTAAACACACATACCTGTAGGTGCAGAGATGCACACACACACACACACACACACACACACACACACACACACACACACACACACACACACACACACACACACACACACACCTGCATTGTCCTCCCCCCTGTTTCTCTCGTCTTTGTCTTTCTCATTAGGTTGTATATCCATACCTAGGCAACATTTTAAATCTGTGCTGTGTGTCTTGGCCAGGATACAGCTGACGAAGGGGATTTTACAATTGGATTGAAATGAAATGATTATTAAGATTTCACATCAAATGTTAAATGACCCAGTGTCTGATCATTCCCCATTTTGCTGCAGTTTTGCAACAGAATATTAAGTGGAAACACAAGTTGTTCGGCGATAGTTGGCATTTGCACTGAGCCGGTTTACACTCACACCTTCAGACACACAAACAACGCAAGTTCCTCTCGAAGCCGAGAGGCGCCACACTTGCTCTGCAGAGGTAGAGGCTAAACTGCCTCGCGTTTGCTAGCACGCCGAAGGTGACGAGGGATGTATCCACCACTTTATTTTTTTGCTTCACATTGTCACTCACTGTTAAATCCACCGCCCTCCTCTGGGCTTAGGTGTTTTTATTTTTATAAAAAAGAAAAAAAAGGGGAGGCGGTGCAATCACAATTCCAATTTGATTCGAAGGTTTGCTTGACATGAGAAATCACATTCCGCCGTGACAGCTGCACATTGGCGTGGTTTAGGGCTATATGACTTCTACATATAGTTTGACTCGCTCGACCACGCCGACTGGGATGAATTATTGCATGAGGCTTTTTATGCCCTTGTTAGAATCAAATACCTTTTCAGTGGCCCTCTGCACTCGGTGACATGAAAACTGCCCCTTAAGCAGCACCACGATGTTTTTCATACATTCGTTTATGAGGCCACCACGAAGGGAAGTTTCGCACCTGCAGCTGCAACCCTGCTGCTCCTTAAACTTCACCACATAATGATTGATTGTGAGTCTACATCAGTTTATAAAGCACCAACAATAGACTGTAGAAACGAGGGACTTCCTGGTGCATTCATGTGCACCTTGTAAACATTGAATCTTTACTCTGATCAACATGAAGGATGTTTATAATGGCAAAGTTTCTATTTTTGGCGTTTGTTGAAATTAATACTGCAACATTTTTTATGTTTACAGAGCAATACTTTATATTACAATCTTAAAAAGCCCATAAAATAATCAAATCAAGTTGTAAGCAGCAGTATTTGCAGCATAATCTTGTACAAGCCTCTACCCGAGGCATGTTCGTGGTTATTGTCCATTTCATTTTACCACAGCGACTTTTCATAATAAGGTTGAGAAATCATGAAAGAATAACTTCATTTCTACACAGGCACATTTAAAAGAAAAACTAATTTTCATCAGCAAACTCAAACAGAGTGCTCTGAAAAGATGTGAGAGGGATGGGAAAAAAATACTGGGTGGAATGTGTCTGCACTCGGTGAAAAAGTGCAAAAAGTATATGATCTCATTTCAAAAGCTCTTAACTTTACAGTGGCAATTTAGAGGGCTGGGTTAGGAGACCCAAGAAAAGGCCTGTATTCACATCCAGTGGAAGACATTGTTCAGCGGCTGGATGATGGCGAGATAGGCGCAATTGTGTTAGAGCTGCCAGAGCAAACAAAACCCTGCCTTCAGGAAAAGAGAGGGTGGCAGGTTTTTGTTTGTGAAAGGCTACCAAGCATGGCAGGAAAGAAAAAGGCGGGTAAAAAAAAAACAAAAAAAAAACTGCCGAACTGATAGGAAACAGGAGATAATAAACCCAGCAGAAAGAGAGGAGTCTATGTATCGAGATACACAGGAGAGGAGCGTGAAAGGAAATTAGTCAAATAAACCAAAGACTTGGATGTTCATATCTGTCTCAGTAAATCAAGTTATTCCTTTAGAATCATCATTCAGCAGTGGGGATTGACGGTGTATTGGTTGCAGATGCATTATGAACATCACTCATGCATAATTAGCTGCTGAAATCTAATAAACTATCGCTTGGGCTGGAGTTTTCTGATGCACTCGATATGGAGTGTTACATTTTAGGCTGTTACTGTAAACCTTTTGTCTCTGTTTGGCTACTAAAAGACCTCACACACACTCTCCTTTCTGAACTCGGCTATTTCCAGCTCTTAATCAAGGAGGCTAATGTGCTATCGCTTCCTTCCCACCTGTGTGAACAATGCCCTACTGTAGAGCGCGTCCTGGCCCCCTGCCCTTTTGTTGATCTGCCACACTGCAGATACCGGGTGACTTATAGGTTTTACACAAGAGATCAAATACACAAACATGCACTGTCTTTCCTCACGGGTATTGACAACATTGATGTCTGTGGGGTAACGAGCCGTATCCCTGAAAAGGATTAAACCTTAAAAGAATGAGGAATGCAGGCGGGGGGGGGGGGTTTGGAAGAGGTCTATTGTGGTGCCGTAGCTCAATAAAATCCTTTGCGGGGCCGTTGTTGCCGGAGCACGTGAAAGGCGGCATGGTCACATCAGGCTAACGTGATCTGGCGGAAAAAAGGCAGAGCTGCAGTGTTTGTTTCTGCTTCTGAGGTAACTATTATGCATAGCGTGCCCCAGCCTTGACAAAGACTATTGTAGCAGAATGGCCTCAGTTAACAAGAAAAACTCTGTTTAGCCAAGACTATATATAAAGTAGTAAAAAAGTACTTTCCAAAGTATGGAAACTCCAAGGTACTCTGCTATAAATAAAAAAACTTTAATTTTTAGAAATATTTCATTTAACAAATTGGATGTTATTTCACATTTTTTGTTTGCTCTAATGAAGTCCATGTTGGCTTTTTTATTGTTCTATTATGAAATAGCTTTATTTATTAAAGCTTTTCACTTATAAAGGGGTACCTCAAAGTTTCTTTTTTGATGTTTGGTGTGTATAAAGTACTGAGGCAGAAGAAACAGTATACACATATATATATATATATATATATATATATATATATATATATATATATATATATATATATATATATATATATATATATATATATATATATAATAAGAGGATAGAAATTTATCCAAAGACAAGTCTCATTAGATTTTATGGTTAATTGAATATTAATAATTTTTTACTACACTAACCAATGATGTGAGTAAGTAAAGCAGCTTTGGGCTCCAGCAACTGTGAATTTGCTCATGCATTAAAATATAAAAAAAGACTTTGGCCACATGTCTTTATCTCACTTTAGAGATGCTGTGAGTTTGTCTTTTTTCCTCACTCGCCGGTCATACAGCCCTGCATGCGAAATGAAACAGAAGAACCTTTGTATGCTCAAGTTTGGTAGGTCACCTTTGTATAATTGTAAAATGCAATGACAAGAAAGCAGGCGGGAAAACAAAGTTGTCTTACACCACCTAAGATGAGAGAAGTAATCTTTTTTCCCCAGATCCACTGTAGTTCTTTGTACTCTGACGTTTCAGGCACACAGATTCTCATAATTGGCCATCCAGCTCCAATTCATTCCAACAGTTTGTTTACTTCTCCATAACCGTTGTGCGTTCAAAGATGATAAATTTAGCCAACTCTTTGAGCAGGATTCTCATGTGACTTGTGTGTTGAAGTTCCAGAAAAAACACATGCATTTTTTTCCATGGTTATCTTCATTAATTTGTAACTAGTGCTGCACACTGTGTACGCAGTTACTTTAATTTGAAAAGCAGCCTTGTGCATGATTTCCATGAAAACAAAACAAAAAAAATAAATAAATGAAGCTTGGTGTTAGTGGAAGTACACAATAAGTGTATTTTTGTAGAGTTTTAAACAATATTGGATTTTGTTCTGCTTGTGAATAAACAAAAACACAAGCCAACACTGATTAACTCTTCTGGAAGGAAACATGATTGTCTTGCAGAATAAGGAAGGTCGTAGTATGTCACTTTCACACAAACACTGGCAGTGGCAGCGTGATAAAAATCACAGATTGCTGGACCAATATGTGTTAGTTGACATCCTCTTAACACAAATAATAAAAAAAAAAATTCACAGCTAAGTAGGACCAACAGTATGGTTACAAGTAAGATTGTGAGAGAAAATGATTGCACCAACACGTCCCTGTTTTTCATTATCGTCGCTTTTCCTCACTTCAGTTGTTAAAAAACAATTCATTAAGTGAATTATATTTTAACTTGTTGAAAAAAATAAGTGTGGCACAGCACATCAAACTTGTGTAACTGTGCCACAGTCAACACTTAACTTACTCGGACTCCCAGCTACACAGCCTCCAAGCGTGGGGTGGATCAGGTGTTGAGATATGAAGGAACGCACAGCGAGACACGGACAGAGTTTCTTTTCATTATATAAAGAGATAGCGAAGCTGGTGAAAAACACAATACAACACGCAGAGTTGGCCCCGTGTATGAAATCTTAGCCAGCGAAAGAAAGACATTAAATTAATCGAGGTGACCTTGAGTAGTGCCTGTTCTGATAGGAGAATTGAAATCAGTATGTCAGGTTCAGTATGAAAAGTGAGTTCACGAGGCTTCTGGAGCAGAAGCCGCCACTTCAGTAAGCAGCTGCGATCTCTGGCCTCATCACTCAGGAATGACCAGAATCTGAGCCGCTTCTTGTTCTGCCTGTTTAGACTAAAAAAGCTCAAAGGAAAAGAGTTGGAGCATGAAGACCTTAGTATCCCCCTCCACTCCGCCCTGACCTCCATCCATCTCTCTTTGCTCCCTCCTCCCACACTGCACATGACTGGGCCGCGCCGCCATAGCAACTACTTCACCTCGGTGCTCCCTCGCTTGTGCGGACAGAAGAAATCATTTTTGCGGCGGCGGCGGCGCCGAGCTCGAGGAGCCCCTGCACTCGACCTGCCGAGGCTGACCTCTCCCACCGCTCCCATCAGGCTTAATGGGCGGCGTGCTTGAAATGTGGTGTCGTGACATTTGGAGTGGTGTAGCTTTATTCATGTTTTTCTGTGACCTTTGTTCACGGCCATTTATACATGAGAGAAGTAGCGCTGTCTCACCACGGTGTACTTCAGGGTACCTGTAAACTCTGTGCTGCATATTTTATTCGACTCTCAGCCCACCCCCCCTTTCCCACACACACACACACACACACTTCCACCCCCACCCCATCCCCCACCACCCGCACCAGTGATCAAAAGCCTCACATCAAGTGATCTAATGCATCAGATAAAGGTGTGCCTCCCACAAGCACTTCTATACTTTTTTTTTTCTTTCCCCTTGCTTGGTTTTCTGTGATCTCAGACCCGTTTGACCCCCCCCCGTGCCTACAACCTCTGCTGGAACATTTAAAGGTTTGCTGTGGACAGAGTTAAGGGGCGTCCTCGTTTCATCTGCACAGCTCGGGCCAATCAGGCTCCACTCAGGACAAAAAGCCCCCACCGCTGTATCGCGCACCTGTCGTGACCGAATCAAACTGTCTCCCTCTTCAAATGGGTCGTGTGGTGATACGGTATCAAGGATTACTAAAGTGTGTTTCCTCTGTGTGTTGCAGCGTGGGGGTCAGAGAGCGTGACTGCCTTGTATGGAGAGACCATCACCATACCATGCAACGGTGGAACTACACCGCAAGATCTGATGTTCATCAAGTGGAAATACGTAAGTAGATGCTGTGTCACAATACTGCCCGAGAAGTTGAGGTTCACAACAACTGATATGCAAGAAAAAGGAAATAGACGAAGATATGAAAAGATTTTCCCTATCTCTGGTGTCATTACTGGTTGTCATATCAATTTCTACACTTATTTTTATCCAAGATTTAAGGGAAGCCAAAACGACTTCTGCACATTGTCAAGCTTTTGAGTTTTGAAGTATGAAAAATCCTAATACAATACACACATGTCAGTTTCATACTTGAGAACTGGAAACAGATGACAAATAAAAGGGAGAATGGGGAATGGCATTGTTGCACACTGTGGAAATCTGTTATAACTAGCAGCTATTGTCAGAAATATAAAAACGGTATACGGTGCAAAATCAGAATAATAATGTAGCTTTCATGTCGGATTCATCAATGTGATGCAGAGAAACTTAAAGAGATCCAAAACACATGATGCTTTTTTTTCTTAGTTTCAGGTAAATGAGTGCATTTTTCAATGGTTGATTGCTTTTCAGAATACAAACATCTTTCCCTGTGCCAGGCATAATGCAGATGATTGTAGAAAATAAAACCAATCTCATGCCGGATATCTGTAAATAGGCTTTTTTTTGCCAAAGGGAGCTTTTTAGAGAGGGTTTCATTATTTTTTTCTATGTAAGATTAAGAGGTAAATACAATAGGAAACATTTTCCTCATCATCCATCCATCCATCTCCATCATCTACAGACTGGAGGGTAAGCAAATGGTTGCAAGATATTCACAATTTCCTGTTTTAACCTCAATCTATTTAATTTTTTGTTTGTTGAATCGAGGGAAAAAACATAGAAATTAAAGGTAAAAACATGTCTTTGAATCTTGATTTGCTTGTAGCATCTAGATACAAACACACACAGTTCTCTATACATACAGACACCACCCTTGGATATTCATGTTATTATCATACAACAGTATCAGATGAACGGGATTGTTTGAATGGCGTTCAAATCTCAATAATGAAAGAATTGCCTCTGGAAAAGCCCCTAGTGGAAGCCAGGGATATAACATGCATTTGTTCTTTATGGCAAACAGGAGAAAATGACTCGGTCACCTCTAAAATAGTAAAAAAAAACTACAACTTTGAAGTCAGTGCTTCAATAGAATAGAGCAAAAATATTTTATGCTCTAATAGCCGTGGGGTCATAAAAGATGTTTATAGCTTTACATCTGGACGTTTTATTCCATAGGATTTGCGTATCTGTATTTTGGTAACACATAACGACACACAGATACACACATATTTCTCAATATGCACACATCATAGACACCCCATTTAGACATCTATACCTATGTATACAACTCACTGAAGCTGTAATACAGTTGACTGCAGTATAATAGAGGGTTAAGACCCTAGTGCAGGGGTGTCAAACTCAGGTCCTGGAGGGCCGAGTGGGTGCAGGTTTTTGTTCCAACCAGGCAGTAACACACCTGATTCTACTAATGAAGGTCCTCAGCAAGAGCTCTATTGGTTGATTAGTAGAATCAGGTGTGTTACTGCCTGGTTGGAACAAAAAACTGCACCCACTCGGCCCTCCAGGACCTGAGTTTGACACGTGTGCCCTAGTGGAAACCAGGAAAATAACATGCATTCGGTCCAACGGGTTACAAATGAGAAAATGGAAACCCAAAGGCTCGTGTCCTATGTGAAGCTGAACGGTTAAGACTGTTTGTAGTGTGCAGTCAGTGCACTCTCACCCTGGGACTATGGGAGAACTATTTTTATCCCCCTTATAGATACAGGTGTTGAGGAAATTCTTGAGATGCTTGTGTGCAGGATTTGTTTGAAATGCTTGTGCCTATAATAAAACGTGAACACAAATTTAAATGACCTTCCCGTGTCCATATAATCTCAAGCTAAAATGCGGGATAGAATCACTCATGAACCCCAGTGTAATTAGACTACATATGGAAGGCATTAAGGAGCGGTACTGTACAGATCTAATCTCCGCGTCCCTTTCCTCTTCTTTCCTTTCATGCTTCAGGAAAAAGACGACGGCACCGCCGGGGATCTGCTGCTCAAACAGGCGCACAAGAACGAAGCCGTAGTCCAGGCGACCGACGATTACGCCCAGCGGGTCAGCATCAATGACCAGTTCAGCCTGCTCATCACTCAGGCCTCGCTCAAAGACCAAAAGGTGTTCACCTGCATGGTGGTGTCAGGCTCCAACCTCTTGGAGTTTCCCATCTCTGTCACCGTTCACAGTAAGCAACACATTGTTTTTCTCTTTTACTTTTATAAACTCCTCAACTTTGCAGGGTATCTTCTGTTATGCCAAATGCACACTATTTAACTATTAATGAGTGTAGCAAGATTTTATGAAAATCATGATTCTTAGTGTTGTTTTTCTCCTAAAAGCAAAAGTATTGAATCTGCAAGTGTGAACTGCATGGTGTCAGAATAACATAAAGACCACAGCAGCACAACATAGGGAAGAGGTGTCCCAGGCCATTCTGGTCTAATGCAGCACAGATGCCCTAATGAACTGTAATGCAGTGGGTGAGGATGCTCTGAATGTTAAAGCATAGGTCTTCGAAGCTTTGTTGGTTGCCATGGTAATATAATGGAAAAATCTGTATTTGAATAATAATATATCTATACATATTTTTCCCCTGCCTCTCTAATAGGAGTGAGAGGTGTAGAGAAAAAGAGGGAAAGAGGCAGCAGGAGAGGGCGGGTCCTCTCTGATCCGCTGTCCATCCAGATCAGCATTTTACCATCCTGCCACTGGCCAGTTCTGCAGCTGCGTCCGCTAGAGAGGCTGTAGAGACCCTGGTGATGCTAGTTTGGCCCATATAAGATGTGGATACCCTGTAACATTCATCATTATGTATCGTCTCCGTGCTCAGAGAAAATACAATCGGGCCAAAACGACCGCCAGTGAATCAAGTTTCTGTTGTTGAAGAGATATTTTTTTTTCTCATGTCCCCAAAAGAGGTCAAATCAGATGGAAACAGATTTGAAGAAAGGAAGGAGGCTGAGTACAGGGGTGTAGTGGGCTCATTTGTTCAGTGGTGTGGCTCGAACCACCTGCAGCTTAAGCAGCAAGACAAAGGAGTTGGTGGATTTTTTGTGTAAATCCTTTTTCCATCCAGGGGTGAATGTGGCCACGGTTCAGGACTGGGAGTTTACACACTGGACTGGGCCAAGAATATCAATGATGTGTACAAGTTGGGGTTGCTGCTAAACTCTATTGGCTAACCTTGGCCTTAGCCTAAACCTCAGCCGTAGCCCAACCTGAACACTATCAACGCACGTGTGGATTTGACCCTCTGGCCAAAATATGACCCTAATCCAATCTAGCACCAGCCTACAAGAAGAACCAGAGCTGTCCCTACTTTCTTCCTTTATGTGAAGAAAAGGGCCAAGACCTTTAATCTCTAAATGACCTGATACACATGTGGGCAGCTCAGACTGTGTCCATCCTGTTAACATGGCTCTGGCCACCTTGGTGCATTGTGGATTGCCACAGGAAATCTTTCCTGCTGGTGCCCCCCCCCACCATGCTGAGCAATGAACAACATTGACCTATTGGACTATATTTCCCTTGGTAGCTAATCACTAGACACTTTATTTTCACCATGGTACTTTATAATATATACAGATGCATCTCAAATTATTAGAATATTCTGAAAAAGTTCAATATTTTTGTTTTTTTTATTTGTCCTTTCAGAAAGTGAAATTCATATATTGTATATATTCATTGCACATAGAATGGAATATTTTTCAAGCCTTTATTTCATGTAACGTATGATGATTATGGCTTGAAGATAACAAAATCCAAAAACTTTTCACAATATTGTAATTATTCGAGATGCACCAGTAGTTTCATATTTTTAAAGGTCAATGTATTTAATCATGAACCTGATCACTGCACATATTTGATATTGGTATTGAAAGATTAATATTTAAAGAGATCATGTGTGGAGATAAAGTGAGCATTTGTAGAGTTTTAGAGAGCATGTGTGTACATATATCTGATATATTAATTTCCATCAGGATCAATAAAGTAATATTATATCATTAAAACTCATTGCTATCCACCCTGGATTTGTACCTTTTGTTTCCTCTGATATGGTCCTGAGTTTGAAGTTCACTCCCCAAAACTGCCCATGTATCACCTGCTAATGGGCTTTGCAAACCCAAGCGTGAAATAGGACATGAGGAGACTAATGCAATAGGCCTTAGAGAGAGTATTAGGTTGTAGTTAACACGAGGCAAGCTGAAATGATGTCCTACAGCCTGAATATTAACAATGCAATAAGTTTGCGGCTAAGCATTTAGATGAACTGAGCTGTCTACCTGCCAGTCGCTGAACATTATTAGTGATATGTTTGTGTGTTTGTTCCCACTGTGACCCTCGCTTTTGTTGATGAGATTTGAAAGTATTGGCAGTGTAAGGAGAAGAAGGACATCTAAACACACGTTTCTGATCCTTTCATTTTGTGTTTGCAGAGGCGCCCTCATCAGTAGAGATCATGGACACGTCTGCAGTTTTGCAGAAGGACAAACCAACCACGGTGAGATTTACGACTTCGTTGTAGTGTGGTGTGCAGTGAAAGTGCGATGCTTTCCCATCAGACCCTGTGAATTCTGCACAGTTAACGTGTGTTTAGTCTGGAAGTCATTGTTTCAGTACTGCAGTGTTCACCAATGAATGTAAATAGTTCATTTATCCACTCTGGGAACAACTGTTTAATTGAGCTTGAGCATTTCTTATTTTCAGCAGCACCCCGCATGTGATAAAAAAAAACAGTTGAGAGAGCGTTGCATGAGTGGGTACTGTGGTCCCTGGCTGAAGCACGTTGGAAGCCGACATGCTGGATAATTTACGCAGTTGTCCAAGCAGCCTGAGGCATTAGGGGAAGTCAGCAACAGAGGGGAGAGGAAAAAAGATGAAAACAATCTGTTTTACAAGGCTTTACTCGTGTACTTTAATCTTAAGTACAGGTATGCGACGATTAATTCTCAGAGCCTGACAGTTGGTTAATTAACTATTTTCAGGTAGCTACTGGTTTGTATTTGGACCATCATGGTAGCACTCGAACATCTTTTATTAGTTGCTGTCATGTGACCAGGGACTGTTTTGAAGAACTCATACATTTGGCTTCAATTATACTCATGAGACATTTGGTTAATAAACACATTGTAGCCCATCTATCAACATTATTAAAATGACTGTTATTAAAATATGATGAACATTTAAAATGTATTAACATTTACACGCCAGTAAAGACTGAACATGTTCAAATAATGTGCATAGATGGGTTACTGACCATTTATTAACCATTGATAAACAGTAACCTTGCATTTGAATACAGTTAAAGGAACTTTCTATTAACCTTTTAAAGATGATGGTTATTATAAAGTGTTACCATGAATTATCTGAAAAGGTGGTTCTATATGGTATTTAATAATATATCTATGTACAACCTCTGGTGCGGTATTTAAGTAGATGCTCCTTGATTTAACAACTAATTATAGACAATCTATTTCTCCAGTGCTGTATTATGTAAATTAAAAACATAAAAAGAATCATCTTGCACATCTGACAGGCTGGATGTCCTCGGGTTTGGTTGGAAGCAGGAATCTCGAAATGTAAGATCTGCCTCGTTCAGCAGAAGTAAAACTGATTATATTTATGTGAATGTAAATATAGACATCAGTTGTTTTCATAATTATCCTGCTGGCTAATTAGCTGTTCAGCAAAAAAAACCAAGATGAAAAAGCAGCTAATAGACTTCTGTGAGTTTAGGGAGAGAAAGTGAGACCTGAATCAGACTGATTTTATCGTTTTCACTGGTCAACAGATGTTTCACTCATCATTACAGTACCGTATGTTTCAGGCAACTTTTGACTAGTTGTGATGCAGTATATTATTTCTTATGCAGTTTCATACTTATGTGAGGCGTAGCTGATTCATTACTGATTTAGCTGCAGGGAAAGTAGCGAAAAACTCAGTATTAATAAGCGTGTTAATGTCTCGATTTGAACTCTGAATCGCCAAACCACAGCAAATGCCAGAATATCTGGGCTTTAAGAATGATGTACATTTTTGAAGCCAAGTCTATTTCCTACTTCTCTCTTATTTCTTTCCCTGAAAACACACACACACTCACACACCAAACTTTTGAAAGAGCTGTGGGCAGCACATTCGCAGCGGTCATCTGCCTCCTCGCTCTAGCAAGCGGTGCACATTTCTTCCTCCACATGAAGCATACACACATGTATTATGGATCAAGTGAGTACCGCTGCCTTTATTGGTATTCCCACCTAAAAATTCAGGTGCTATTGAACAGCGTTGAGCATGTTGTAGTGAGCGGAGAGAGAGCTAGAGAGAGAGGGAATATCAGAGAAGGAGTGTGAGTGGAGCAAAGGGATTTTCAGTTTTGATAACTTGTGAGAGGGATGATGGAGAGACGGGTTGCTTCATACTCAAGTGGAATTCCAAATTAGAGGAAAGTGTCATGTTGAGTGGTGGAGAATGCAGCAAGCCTTAAACTGTCTGAGCCGTCAGCGGTCATATTTTTATTTGGCTGCAAAGCTCAGGTCCAAACTGAGCCATGCTACTGAATTCAAGTGTTAATGCCAGACACTTAAATAAATGAGAAACTATATACTGTAGCTACCGAGCTTTTGTTCCTGAAGAGCAGCATCAAGGCTGGTGGTGCCAGCGGTTTCTGAAGGGCAGATTGATCTGGTTAGCACTATTGTGAATGTGCTTTACTCATACCATTGATAGCATAGCAACCGCTCACATCAAAGTCACACATTTATACGGTAATTCCAGCCTTACTCGGTTTTGCCTTCATTTGATGAATTACATTAAATATTGAGCTGAAATGGTTAGTCATAACAGTTTGGTTTAAAATGTTAAACATTAAGGTCATTCTCAAGTAGAAATAGCAATCAACTGCTGCCTAAATGCCAAGGATTGCACTGTAAACATGTAACTTGAATAAATAAGAAATATGAAGTAATGTCATTTTTTAACCTCTTTCATGAAGTGGTAAGTTAATGTACAGTAGACTTTATAAGCCCTATAAGTGGTTTATAATAATCTAATGTAGTTCTAAGTCGAAGTTGTGTGTGCCCATGTGATGGATCATGCATTGCATTAGTTTCTTGCCATACAGGAATGGAACTAATGTGTGGATCTGATTCTGTGTCTGTGTGTACAACCAGTGGCAAGTAATTGTTTCTTCTTGCTTTTTTCTGGAGCATCACCAGATAAGCTAATATGATAAAGACCTGCATCATCTGTTCTGATGGAAAGATAAAAGTTTATCTTGGATATTTGTCTCCCATGTGCAGGCCTCTCACATTGACCTACGACATGTCTGACAGCACAGGGCTGGTTGTGCTGTGCAGCTTCCAGTAAAACATGGATAATGATGATGATGTTTGTCATTTCACTTACAGAAAATGCCACAGATTAGTTCAAAAGACAAGACAAATATCCAATTTGGTTTTATGAAAGGCAAAATAGGAGTAAAGCACCAACTTCTGAATGCATGAACAGAAGTGACCTGATGTGTTGCATAAGGATAAGAACATTTTCTTTTTTCAAGTGTATGTATCACCTTAAAAAATGAACATTTGTCCACAGCATAGAAAATATTTAAGTGCTAAGAATGTCCCTGATGCAAAAAGTAGTCCATACTAAGATGGAAAAAAGACATCCTGCATCAGACACCAGACAGAATCTTGTTTATGGTTCAGCCAATAGACCTTTTTCATTGTCAGCCACATTGACATGAAATAGTAGATAAACACAGGTGCTGTCTGTGATACTAATTAAGATTCCATTTAGGGTAGCCGAGGCTTTCCACGGAGCCAGCATGCATAATAGCAGCATCCTGACTCCTGTTTGACCCTTAATTTATGTCGTTCATAACATGTGTTTACCTACGATTTAATGTCAATATGGCGGCCGTAAAAAGGGGGGCGTTGACAGAAACACTATGAGCATATGTCTGTGAATGACATCATTTTACACTTTCAGATTCACAAACTCATCGATGCGTCGTCAGCAGACATTAGAGGCATGATGGGAATGTAATCCCTGCCAATCGAGTGTCTCCCGACAGAAGAAGGCCACTCTTAAACACCGACATACAATACATCCAGCACGCGGTTACACAAAACTTTAATTCGAGGAGAGTAGGAGGTGATGTAGATTTAGGTTTCTACATTGAATGCGATAGGAAAAGAGTGGAGAGGAGATAAACATTGTACTTGGATGGCGGCCCACCCTCTGAACTGGTAAGTCATTTAAATGGAGCTCTCCTCCCGGACCTACAGTATGTTAAAAGCTCTTTGTGGACTGTGGGACGATGGATGGTTACTGTGGGATTTTTCGTTATCTGACTCAGACAGGACATTCATTCATATATCTCCTCTCCTCCTGTGGTCAAGTTAAACAGCATTACATTCTCCGGCCTTCCAACATCAGATCAGACCATCCGGTACACTCGGCAAAGTGTTGTTTTCTTTTGTTTGAAATGGAGGATATAGTGCGCAGCCGCACAACTGACACTGTGGAATTTAAGCCGTTGTAATTCATCAAAGGAGAGACGCTAAAGAGACTCTCTTGCATTGGCCAACAAAAAAGCCACAGTGTACACACACGCACTAACACACACACACACTTACTTTTTTAAAGGTGCAATAACCTCCTGACTTTTCCTGCGCCACATCATTATAATGATCACATACTCGCAGGGGTTTCACTGGTTGCTGCTGTTCTACTGCTCAGTAATGGACAGCAATGTCACAAGTGAACGACTGGTGTTTAAAAAGAAAAAAAAACTACAAAGCTGAAAAGCCTCAAGCTGACATAAGTAAATGCCAAAGCAGTATAATTATCCTGGTATTCAGCATGGTGATATATTACCTCCTTACAGGGCTTTCCTGCTCGCTGTCTACATTCATTAAAGATGTGACCCTTCATTATTGAAAATGGTGTCTTTCATAACGTTCCATTCGAAATGTTAACTCATAGAGGACCCAGGAATGGGCTGGAGCCGCCGTGTTTATCTAATGTGACGGATCGTAATCACCAATAAACCGTCGAGTAAATACGCTTAAGCATGTAACACAGCACGCATAGCGCTGTGTGGCATCGCGACATCACCGACAGCGGTCGCAATCAGATAAGTGTGCGTTTCACCATTTATCATCCAGTCACCATGAGTAGACACAGTGTCCCGCTTTGTGATAGTTCGCGGCACTAATGTGTGGATCTGATTCTGTGTGGCTACAACGAGCGGTGACACAGTCTCAGGTAAACGATATCTTCTCGCAGATTTTCCTGCCGAATCTGTTACAACAAACATCTGAATAACCTGTTCTCCTGGAAAGATAAACCTTCAGCTTGTTTATGTGTCCCTTCTCACATGGTTATCTGTCCCCTATGTGTGGGCCTCTCACGTGGACCTATTTAAAGGTCCCACGTTTCGCCCTTTTTCTGGGATTTATGTGAAGTTGTGATATAAGTAGCAAAAGTAATCACAATGTAGTTTTACATCTCCTCCGTCAAGCTTCCCTCTGCAGCTCCAGAGAAGAGCGAGTTGTTTTTTGCCTGTGTCATTAACATTAATGAGCCTCTCCTCTGATTGGCTGATTTGAATGGCTCTGACTGGGGGTGGGTGGGCGAAGGCTGGTGGGGAATATTGATAGAACGACTGCTCCGGCTCGTATTTCCCAAGAGAATACTCAAAGGCAACATTTGTGGCGAGTCTCGCTCAGGATGTGAAGGCAGCCGGTCGGGCCGAAGGAATGTTCTTATGACTCTTTATCTGGTTCACAAACAGTTTACGGTCTACATCGGCCACCGTCGCTGACCTTTGTTCCTAAAGATGTAACAGAGAAGACGGCGTGCTTATGAAAACAAAAACTAATTCATCCCCGGATGAGATAGCTGTTTGTCTTTTCTGGTCGGCGTCCAACATTCTCCCGTTAATGTTGGAAAGCAGACGTTACATTATACAACCACAAGACAGAGACATGAGGCCGTCTCTGACATGGGCCTCAGAGTAAAGTTGGCCCTAATGCAAACAGTTGATACTGAAGGAAGCGGATTAAATTTAATATATGTGTCTGTCAAGTGCATCTGTTTCTGTATCATTTTCAACTAAATGCCAAAGATTTGTTGAGCGAGTCTAGTAGATCTCTTGTTTTCTGTTTTTATTTTTAACATGACCTATTGTGTTCTGTTAAGGTGGGGACGTGTGTGGCGACATTAGCGAACCCCGCAGCCAAGATCACCTGGAAGAAGAACGGAAAACCCCTGGTCGCTGACGGGAAAGGTAACACGAGCCGCCCTCTTCTGCTGACACATCCAGAAACTACCCTAGCAGTCACACGAGGTGCTGTCATACTGTGATGTCCCCAGGGAACAGCGAGCGTTTCTGCACCGCGACGGTGGGAGTGACAGCGACGCATCACATTCACCCGACATACCCAAACAGCTTTGACAATAGACAATAGGAATATCGCATTCGCCGTTGTTCACCTGTCACATAAGGTTACAGTAATGTGATGCAGCACTCTTTTTTTTTTTCCTTTCGAATTTTGATTGACTCACCGATCAGACTGTAACCTGTGCACAATAAACAGTCTGCAGAACAATTTGAAGTTTGTTTGATGCTATCGGCGAGCACCTGACAGCTAACACATTCACACAAATGTTGCTGGAAGGCAATTTACACTTCAGGACCTTCCTGAAATTATACCTGTCCATCATCTGGGCTGGTTTGGTATAACAAAAAAAAGAAACTTAAATATTTGCTGATGCGTTTGCGTGTAGTTGACGTCTATCTATCCGTCTGTTTTCGCAGCCATTGTGATCACCCCCAGCATGAAGCTGGACCCAGCCACAGGCCTCTCCACCACCTCCTCCACCCTCCAGTACGCAGCCACCAGGGAGGACGTTGACGCAGTCTTCACCTGTGTGTCCGTTCACGAGCTGGGCAACAAGGAGGCTGCGATGGAACCCCTTCCAATTCACTGTGAGTGGAATACAGCGCCCCCAACAGGCTCCAAATCTGCATTATGCCTTCTGTTATTTCATACAAGGTTTGATAAAACCGACACGACTTCAGCAAAGTTCAGGCAGCCTCCTCACTCTCTCCCAAATACCAATAAGGGAGTCGAGACCCCCACCATATTGGTGGACTGGAAAGATTTCCTGGTCACCCTCAGGAGCGAGGAGGCATGAAATTAGATAATGGGAAGCACCCAAAGGCACCTAACACAGACAGCCCAGGGCCATCACATCTGCCAGTTATTTGTGAAAAAGGCTGGGCTGAAATAGAAAGCACCTGTCTGTCCTGAGAATAAATGTATTGTTTGTTATGCAGTGAAAGGCTTAAAAAGATCCTCATGAGAACAACAATGTTACGATTTCTTTTTCTTTATTATTATTATTATTTCACTAGCAGTTGTAGAACATGATGGAGCCGTGTCCATTACCATTTGCATGTCCTTGAACAAGACATTGAAGTAATTGAAGTTCACACACAGCCAGAGCATCAGCTGAATGTCTAGAATGTACAAATGCAAAAAGCATCCCAAAAGACCTGCCTATAAATTATTCATACACACACACACACACACACACACACACACACACACACACACACACAAACTGTGATTCAAGATAAGAATAAAACTGCTCAAACGGCCTTTTGATCAATTTAGTTAAATAATGAGTGGAATACGTTCAACTGAGTGAACTAAGTGATATGCTGCATGGAACACCGGACTGACTGCCTGACAGTAATGGTAACTGTGCCGAGCCGTGACTTTCCAGATTAAACGCTGCAGACGGCTCTGATTAGCCAACTTTGCAGAGGACAGCCAATCAGGAGCAAATCTTAGCCATGAGAAGCTTAATTTAGTTGAATCAGTGGGAACTTTTGAAATACAATTATTTTAACGGATAAAATAAACACTGAATTTTATCCATTTGTATTAGTAAATATATATTTTAAATGGTGCTGCAGATGTGGATCAAGTTCAGAAATTCATGTATGTGTAGTAGAAATGTATTCAATTCTTTGTTGGTAGTGACAGCTTCCAGATGTCTCCTGCAAGGAGAAACTAGTCACATGCATTGCTCAGTTATTTTTATCTGTTTTTTTTTTGTTGTTTTTTTTACAATTTCTTCCACACAAAAGTCTCCCTATTTCTGAGGTTCTCCTCTATGAACTCTGATCTTTAGTTCTTTCCATAGACTACCTATTGGATTCTAGTCAGGTGATTTCTGGTCCGCTTCCATTTCCAGCGGCGTTATTTTCCCTTCTCAGAAACCAATTGAGAGTTTCTTTGGCTGCGGGTTTGGGATCATTATGTTACTGAAATGTACAGCCTCATTTTATCTTCATCATCCTGGTTCATGGAAGTAGATTTTTAACAAGAATGCCTCGGTGCATTTTTCCATTCATCTTTCTTTCCATTTTATGAAGTTAGCCAGACAAACAGCCCCACCATGATGTTCCCACTTCCAGATGCTGTGGTGTCTTTGTGATGATGTACAGTGCCATTGGACCTCGAAACAAGGTGTATTATGGCCTCCAAATAGTAAAATGTTGGTCTCATCTGAGCAGACTATATGCTCCCAGTATTTCACAGGCTTCTCTCGATATTGTGCAGCAACAATTTGAAGGGCATTACTTTCACTGCAACAACTGTACCTACTGATGTTCTTTCCTCTTCCGCATTATGGTCCCAACAATGCTCATTGGAACTTTCAGAAGTTTGGAATTCTTTCTGCAATCATTGCCATCGCTTTTTACAGTTTGTGAAACAGCAACACATTAGACCTTGTACAAGGGAAAACTCCCTTAAAAAAAAAAAAACTTTAACAGGGAATAAGTGACACCCTGGTAATGAGACACTTTTTTATATAGGCCATCATTTGGCACTGGGCCAGCTGATATTAATTTACACTGACAAGGGTTTAGATTGCTTTCTAATTACTGATAGATTTCAGCGTTCCATGCCTGTTTGCACAGGCATTTTATCATGCATTCAATACCTTTTTCCCTGTGTCATTTCACATTATTACAGATAACTTTATTCATGGATGTCTGTGGTTAATTTATTCTTGCTTGTGTGGATTACTTGGGATGTTGCAGATATATGAAAATTTCATGTGAATAACACCTTTTGAAAGATATCGCTGAGCTTTTGTATGATGGTTGCAATTATAAAAACCTTTGATTTTGCGCCAGCTTTTCTCAAAATTTGTGATGCAGGTGGCAAGGCTTTTATGTGAGTTTTGACAGTTAAATTGAGAGAACTGGGAAAAACTGCCTATTTCCACTTTTGTTTAGCCACTTGGTTCAGAATAGTTTGCTCCCCCTTGTAAAAACATTAGCATTCTGCCTTTTGCGGTTTTCACCCGAATGCTCCAGCGGACAGTTGTCACACCCCCGTAATTCCCATCACTTCCTGTTTTCGCTGTTACCGCGGCAACAGAAGATGGCAGCTCCCATAGCTCACTCACCCAGGTAAACATGGTATTATTACTATTGAAGCATTTTAGCTTTTGGCAGACAAATCACAGGATTTCTGAAAAATTGGTTGAATTTGCATTTATTAAAGCACTTGAAAAGCTGCAATTTCCTGGAGGGACTGGTATATGTATTGAATTGCTGTGTGTGACATTCTGACTTCATGTGTAGATGTCTGGTTCACCCTGTCATGAGCTGAATTTGAATCACTTCCTGCATGAAAGAAGCATACAGGGTCTATATTATTGGACTGACACAAAGGAAACAAGTGTTGGGTTGTGGTTCTCTTCACCGTGTGAAAGCGTGCAGGCTCCTCTGGGTCCAGATACTTGTTGACTGAACACACTGAGGTGTGTGGGATTGAACTACTTGTTATGGGGGGTTTATCACAAGGCTCTGGTAGCAGCATGTATCGGCACGGCGGCGAACAATGCGTCGAGTTCTCTGATGTGGCTGGCTAAAGGTTTCTTTTTTCAGGATTCACGGTTTTTGGGGAATTCCATCTATGTGCTCTTTGTGTTCCTGATCACATCCCTGCAGCTGAAAGCCCGGTTCAATAAATCTTGCTCGGCCACAACAGTTCATGGGAGAATTTCCGATTTGGAAACTAGTGAGGCGTATTTTTTGTTTCTCAGTTTAGTCTTGGGTTGCTTCTTCTTCTTGCTTAATGGCGAGTTGGACGGTGCTTGATTCGCTCCACTGTGAAGGTGATGGATACATCATCGGGAGTTTTTGAAGCTCATGCTACTTTTTTTACCTTGCAGATCCGTCGGAGAAGGTCACCCTGGAGGTTTTGGCGAAGGGGCCCATTGCAGAGGGAGACAATGTGACGCTGAAGTGCAACGCTGACGGAAACCCGCCACCCAGCTCCTTCTACTTCTACATCAAGG
The DNA here is from genome assembly GCA_036785175.1 of Eupleurogrammus muticus. Lineage (NCBI taxonomy): Eukaryota > Metazoa > Chordata > Actinopteri > Scombriformes > Trichiuridae > Eupleurogrammus > Eupleurogrammus muticus. Next base: position 7,839,304 of record JAYKQN010000007.1, read on the forward strand.
TTTGAGCCCGAGTTACAACCTCAAAGAGAGCGCTGCTCTCTGCTATAATAGTTGGTCATTGGGAATGTTTTACCACTTTCCACGAATTTAAAAACAATTTTTTTTCCAAACTGGCCTCAATAGAAAATATTATTCAAAGGGGGAATCATATATTAAGATTAATACATGTTTTATAGTCTGATATGATCATATATAATTAATTAATCTGACTTTATATGAAGGTAGTACATTTCAAATAAATAAGTGGACCTATAAATTGCAGGAAATGACTGCTGTCTCCCTTTTCACTTCCTTTTTTTCTCATTTCCTGATTTTTTTTTTCTTTTTTCAGAATGACCAAAGTTAATAGTTTTTTTCCCCCGACTCTTTCCTCCAGGACCAGAAAATGCTGATGGAAAATTCGGACACCTACACTTTGCTCGCGATCAGCCGAGAGGCTGCAGGTGAATACAAATGCTCGCTGGCGGAGAACGAGAAAATGGAGGCCTCGGCCAGCATCGTGGTTAACTGTGAGTACTCATGACACGCTTAGCATATTGAGGGGAGATAAAAACCCCCGACTGTTGTCCTTGCGTTGTTTTTTGCCTCGGGCCAACAAACGGCTGCTCCCCCCCCCCCAACAATTCTCCATGCTCCTTCCTCCTTGGCTGAAATTTCTTAACTTCATATAAACTGTATAACAAGGCACATTTATCCACTCTAAATAAAGTCATGGGAGCAGAGTAATGGTAATCAGATTTAAACTTTGACAGCCCAGCCTGGCAGGGAGGCAGAGCGTGGCGTGCCAGGCAGGGAGGAGGAGAACTAATTAGAAATTTCTGACATCGAGTGAGCAAAGTGACAAAGTGTTTAGGTGGGAGAGAAGCTCAGCCAACTGATAAGCTGTTTTTCCCTCCTACCATCTACCAGCACTCCCTCAAGTAATTACTCCCTTCTTCCCAGGTGTATGTTTCTGAGCCTCCAGTTCAAATGGGACCTATGATTGTAATAAAAAATCAGTCTGACACATTTTCCCTCCTCTGCACTCCACGCCGCAGCTTCAGAGCATTCCACACACATCTTAAACAAATAAGCGTTTTTTTTTGTCCCTGCTCCCTACTTTTAAATTGAGTTTCTGACTGAGGAAAGGAAAACAATAGCTCTCTGAATTAGAAATTGTTTAAGATACTTTTGTGAAAGTGGGTTTTTGTTCGCGTGCGTGTCTTGAGGGGAAAGGCGCTGCTGCTCCGGCTCGCTGGCTGGCGAGAACGTCCTCTGACAGTCAGCAGCTCCACATTTCCCGCCTCTCTATGTGTGACGCCATTTTTCCCCCTTTTAATAAAATCAGCTTCATCTACATTTCTAGAGAGAAGAAAGGCAAGTTTACTTAGACCCACGCTGGATCGGACAGGATAGGATTAGCTTCATTAATCCCCCAAAAGGGAAAGCAATGAATTATTATGGAGCATTATGTTTTCCAGGCACATAATGCTATACTTATCTTAAGCCTTGTGGCTCTACAAGACTATATTAACATAATGGATGTAACCACCATGACATCATTTTTGACATCAGGGTGGTTTTGACCGTCACCATCTTGGATTTTTGGAGCCGGAAGTAACCGGATCAGGAGCTCATGCAGCCCACCTAACGTTAGCGGTTAACTCTGGGAGCCCAGGGCATTTACCGACTATGGATTACTGTGATAATACTAAAACTACTAATTTTGGCTAGTGTAGAACAGGCTTAAAGCCATTAAAACTAAATGTACTTAACTGAACAACTGACTCTTAGTCACTAAACACTGAACAAGACTTCTTTGAGGTTCCTTTAGATATTGCAATTAACTTTTATCAAGTGAAAATTCTCTGAAAGAGCCACAGCTACACTTTAATCCTATTATAATGCATACACAGTGGTGTATGTGGCAACACGGCTGTGGTTTTAACAACTTTTTAATCACAATGTAGCCACGCCTAAAATCACAATCTGCTTTATCATTTGACTGGAATCTAACTGGAACATCATGCTATACTAAAGAAGAGTTGAAACTATAGATGGAGACAGGTCATTTTCTGCTAGACATGGTCTTCCAGTGGAGTTGCCCCCTGCTGGCCATTAGAGAGAATGCAATCACTTACTTCTGCATTGGCTTCCCTTTTTAGACAGAGAGCTACCTAATAAACCAGGAATTAAGAGGAAATAACAATAATGGTGGTGTTAACCAAATGAGACACCATCACTAACTAGCTAATTAGCAGCACTTTGTTGCTGCTGTTTAGCTTTTCCGCACACAGACATGCACTTATTGTTCATTTGTTTTACTACACTGTAATCAAAGAAGAGAAAAACTAAAGCATTGAGTTGTTTGGTCTGTGTGTTTTAGGGGTTATGAGCTCCTAGGATGACATGTTGTGATTTTGGATTATGGATTTGTACAGATTTTGTAGCTTGTGCGATGAAAAAGTATATATTTATTCTCCACAGACTTCCCGCTCATGATTAAAAAGTTGACTATATACTGAATTCGTAAGACAGATGTGAGTCAGTGTTTCCATTGGGAGCTCATATCCCCAGAATTTCCATATTACCCCAGCGTACCACCATGTCATCTTAGATCTGCTTCAAATGTGTTCTGGGGAAGACATTATATCGGCCTCCTGGTAAAAATTGGTCTTACCATAGAAGCTATACGTGATTGTGACATTTGGCCACTGCTGAATTGTGTCAACACAAACACAGCAGGAAATGCACCACTAATGCTCACACTGTTCTATGTTTTTGTCATTTTCGACAAATCCCTCGAACAGACGAAAAGGAAATAATACGCGAGTCCATCTAGCGATCCTGTCTGTGGCACTCAGCCCCAAAGCCATCATAAAAAAATAAATAAATAAATAAAAAAACCTAAAACAGACAGCCACTGTAGTCTTCAGACACTCAAACAGGAGGACTGCATTTGTTGAGGACTATTTGTTCCCTGGTGAGAATTTCTGGCAGCAGAAAAGTGTGATTGGGTCAACATGAACTGAATTGTGTGTGTGTGTGTGTAATGAAGGACGAGGATGTGACTCACTGCATAGTTTTTTTGGGCAACAATGGGGCTCTGCAGCACATAGGAATAATATACTGTAAAACATTAAACAAAAAGTTTGGAGCTTTGTGTTGGTAGTTTATTTGTGAAGCCGGTTTATATCTATTTTGGATAGCGCCCTATTTATAAGAAATATGCACATCCCATATACGACAACCAAGTTGAACAATTATGGGATCATCTTGGCCGTGCTGTTAATGCTGGAGTGACCACCACAACCACATTAGACCTGCAACAAATCCTGCTTGAGGAGGAGGAGCCAGACTGTTATGGCTCTGTGTGCTTCTCCATGACTGTTTGTTAAGTTAATCACTTGCAAAATTGCCAATCTGTCTTGATCCCTCCCCCGTTTCAATCATCCAATCCGCCAAATGAGAGGCAATAGCAGCAGCAGAATAAGCTGTTTGGCAACGGTATGCAATTTATAGACAAAAAAAGCATTGTTACAACAGAAGAATTACCTACTAAACACAAATTGTTCACAACCCTTTTTGTTCAATCTTCATATAAGAATTTGGATACACACAATGCTTGTAAGTACATCAATTCATTGTTGGTTTCGGTCTGTACTAAAGGAAAACAACATAATATATATCAGCAGCTGCAGCCTGTATCTGGTCCTCAACCACAAGTACGTGGCCTGTGATGTGCCTTCTAGTATATTTCAAAATCGCCCTCCACTCGAAAATGTGTTTTCTTCCTTGTTCCTACAATTCTTTTTTTTTTTTTGCTATAGCTTCACTCTGCAGAATGTTGTATGTGCAGTTTAACTCTTGAAGGTTAGTTTTCACATCCATCTCGGAGAAAGTTTCTCTCAAGGTGATTGAATGACTGATTTTGGAAGGGTGGGCCTGCAAACATCGTTAGCAGCACGCTAGCTTGGAGCCAATCACGGTCCAGTATCCATCTTAGACTACTGGATATGGAATTTGAAGCTGAGCACAATCAGAATCAGCTTTTTATTATTACTATTTGTACATTAAGAGGGAGGAGATTTCAATGATTTTAACAAGATAGTTGATTTTTTCTTTAATTAATAAAAACATACACACATTATCCATCAAGTACAGTATTTTAAAAACATATCTGGATGGGATTTTTAAGGTCAATTCTCAGTTGACCCTGGGTGTCAATAATTTGTCTCTTTGAACAATAAATATGAAGTCTACCCTTCCAAAGGAAAGTCAACCACACAGGTCAAGGTTAATTCATTTTTGAGGATAAAAGGCAGCAAAATGAATAGACAGTGTGTTGACCTTCGGTCGACTGATACGACTCTACATAACCGCTCCTTCTTCTGTCCTGTTTTCTCAGACCTGGACCTGAGTCTGAGTCCTAGTGGGAAGGTCGTGAAGGTCGTAGGCGACGCTTTGTCTGTGAAGATGGAGAAGAGCTCCTCGGGTGATGCCAAAATTTCGTGGACCAAGGTAATGGGCGCCGGGGTTAGGGTGCTAATCAGAAAGAAGTGGCACGGAAAGATAAAAGGAAATGAAAGAGGTGCCCGGAGAAAGTCTCTGAGCTCTTATATGCTGTGAATAGTGGTCGGACACTGATCCTTTCAGTGGCAAACCATTTACTCTCTACTGTCAGAGAGCTCAGCCGCAACTATAAAAACCTGATGGAAGACACAGTATCTTACAATTTTTTGAAGGGATGGTGAATTTAGAAATGTTTTTAAAAAGGGAGAAATCGATCAAATGTGGGGAAATTAGGAAAATTTCCTCCGGTACAAGACATAAATTAAGATGATTGCAGCAGCAAAAATAGGATAGACAGTACTTTAGATAAAAGTTAAGGCAGCGATTGCATCTGGAATGAACATTCCTGCAACCCTAAACAAAAGACGTGGGTGTTAAGAACAGATGGAAAGATGGAATTGATGATTTGCTTCCATGCATTTAAAGGACGTCCTTGGCTGAATGACTTTCAATGTCAGCGGATGAGGAAGGAATTCGTGTGGTATTGTTTAAATGCGAGTTACAGGTGCACGCGACGTGCTTGAGAAAGCCTGAGAATGACATTGTCATCGACTCTTGTTTTCTAGGATGGAAAGACAGTGAAAACACCGGAATTTGGTAAACTGGCCTACGGCGACGCAGGATTGTACATATGTACGCTTTCCATGAGCGGCCTGGTTCGACAAAAGAGCTTCGAACTGATCGTAGAAGGTGAGTTTTTGTGTGTGTGTGTGTGTGTGTGTGTGATACCACTGAACGGAATTAGTTCAAAACAAGAAGTTATAAACCTGCCGACCTGGAAATTCTGCTATTTTGAACTAATATTTGATTTTAATCTTTTTTTTATCTATAACATTTTGATATCTGTGGTGTACACAGACGAATGTTCGAAGTCCCATATAATAAACATGAGAATCGATTTTTGATTTTATAAAAGTCTAGTTATATAATTTCTGTGCCATGTTTCTAAACCTTCAATCCACAGAGAAATGCACACAGTCGGTATTCATAAACTGTTAAGACTTCAGTGACGTTCTGATGTCACAACTGTACAGTCCCTGTCCATTACCGTTCACCCCCATTCAGATATTCAGGAGGAGAGGCTCATTATTTTTTTGAGACAGACACAAAAGGTCTGTTTGTTCTCGAGCTCCGGAGAGAAGCTTGAGGAGGAGGTGTAAAGCTATATTGATGATTTTTGGTTTGGTATGTTGCCAGGGGAAACTAAACTTCAAATAAAAACCCAGCAAAACTGTACAGCATGAGACCTTAAAGACGCCGTATATAACGAGACTTCTCTGCTGCCACTGCAGCTCTTTCAGAACTGAAGCACATTCAATAGCCAAAAACCACACAGGCATCCATCTTTCACCTCACATTTTATCGCCACATGAAATATTTGAGTGTTGTGAGCTGCTTTTTAAACGACCATTAATAACAGTACGACGTGTCCGCACCAGGAAAGCCTGTGATCACCAGCCTGACCAAACAGCGCGCCGTCGATGCAAACTACAAAGTCCTGACCTGCGAGGCCCAGGGCGTGCCGGAGCCCGGCTTCCAATGGAGCGTCAACAGCACCAATGTAAGCGTAAGATGTGTGTGAGTGTGTGTGTGTGTGTGTTGCACCTTAAAAGCAAAAATGTGTCAAGTCGACACAGAAAAGGCGGCAAAATGGAGCAGCATAATGGCAAAGGGTGCAGTGTGGTGTGATTAAAGAGTCGTATGCCGTTCGCTTTGCTCTACTAGTTAAAGTCAAAAACTTGACTCGACTCATGACTTCACAGCATTGTTGCGTCCAGGATGCATGTGCAGAATTGTTTTTGCAGCCATTGTGTACTGGATGCTGTGAAGTGTCCTACTGGAAGGCAGCTGTTTGCTGCATCACTGGCAGCTGAATGGGGATCATTTCTGCACTTATAGCAACTCAATTGTCCCGTTAAGGCAAACATTTGATAAGTGACGGCCATTTCCCAGGCTAGCAGCACAATATCCAGCAGGTATAATAGATAATATTCCCAATAAGTGTTGTGTATATTGCCCTGTCCTGTGAGGCGCTTCTCATGTAGGATAAAATACACACGTACAATACAATACAGACAATAGATGAGCACAAGAAATACAAAACGTGACCGAGATCATTTAGAATAAACACAAACAGAGTAATTATAAAAATGAGCTTTCAGCAACAATAATGGAGGTTTTAACAAAGGCTGAGGTGCTCATCAAGGTGCAGTGAGGCAGAATCAAGAAAAATCAAAATAGAAACACTTTTTTTTTTTTAATTAGCCAAACTAATGTCATGGACAGATTTTGATTGCTGGGTGCAGAGCATGATTTACTCTAATAAATATGGTACTCTTCAAGATGTTCTGTGATGAACTACTTCAGGCCTCATTGTGAACAGGTAATGGCCCCATAATGAGGCGACACTTCAGTCAGAATCAGGTTTGCTGGAGAGGAAGGGGAGATTCGCTGTTAACTTCTGCATTCAGAGTTAGTTTGCAGTGTGGTGTTTACTGTCAGATTCGTCCAGCGTCTCAGCTGAGTTCTGCTCCCCTGTCTGATGTTGACATTTGCAGTATTTTCCTCCCATTATTTGCCTTCCTACCATTTCACCGTTCACCAACTGTCAAGCAATATACTGAATATCCTGTAGAATGGAAAAGTCGATAATGTGTGCGCAGCTAAAGAGGCTCCCGGCGAACGTGTTTGAGATTCATTTGCTGAAATATTTCTGAAGTGTGTGTGCGTCTCTGCTTTGTCTCCAGGAGGAGAGCTCCTACGTCAACGGCAAGGCCACCCATAAAATCACTGTGGTCCCCAGGGTGAACCTTACGGTCACCTGCACTGTCACCAACAAGCTGGGAGAGGATTCCATGAGCATCTACGTCTCCTCTGGTATGTTAACGCTCAACGTACAGAACGTACAGGAGTAAGAATGGTTTGATTAAACACCAAATTACTTCAATTATAACACTCCCCCAGCCACGCACCATATGCAACACTTCTAGCATTATTAAGATGTGTAAAACCCAGCTGACCTCTGCATGGACTCGTGCCCATTTTCTGAGAATAAAAGCTCTCATGCTGCAGGTAGTTTGATAATAGCTGAGGAGTTTAGGCGAGCAACATGAAATATTTAATGCTGGTCAGTGAAATGAGGTTTGGTTTGGTTTGTTCTCCCAGTTGCCGAGTGAGCGAGATGCAGCAAGGCGTTTATGAAGTGGGGGAACTGAAGTGGTTGTGTATTTTCTTTTGCTTTGTTGTTTCAAGTTAATGCATTAAGCTTTCAGGGCACAAAAAACACCTAGTTAGACCTGTAGCAGCAATGCAGTCTGCCAGAGGAGGCCAGACAAGAGGGTGAGTGGGTGGGCATATTCCACAGAACACTAGACCTGAATATTTACACACAAGCACTGGGCTTTTTTTTTAGGGCCCTTTCAAGCTCAGCTCTGGATGCACCTGTTTTCTGAGCATGACAACACTGAATCATGCAGATCTGATTGGCTGGATATCGACAGCTTTCCTGTGCCAGTCACCCCATTGTCCGGCTGCACACTCCTCTGCAGCTCGTCTCTGTAGGAAACTAAGTGGGCTGCCGTTGACGTGGTAATTGTGTTGCTGCCTGCGTGAGTCCTACCAGCGGGTTCAGCTGTAGCTTGATTACTCCGGCCTCGTTTTTTTTTAATACTGATTGCATTTTGCAACAAGTGCAACGCTGTTTCTATAACTAACTAAATTAGATTTGACAGAATGCCATGTAAATAGACACCAAAGGCAAAGCCTCTTTGCTGTTGAAGGCAATTCATTTTGCTTATCTTATCAATCCACCAGATAAAATAGTTTAACAATCAGCACAGTAGTGAAACTGGGTCATTGAACCAACATGAAGTAACAGAATAGCTATATATATATATATATATATATATATATATATATATATATATATATGAAAAATGAAGGTGGGAGTTCATGAATAAATACTATATTGATAAGAAATCCATCGATTGAATTTAAAAGACTTTTCATATCTAAATTATGGCTGTGTGGTGGCATTTCATATAAAGTACAGAGCACATTTTCATAGATGGAACACACTTCATATGAACTGTGAATGACATCCAGAACATCTTTATCCTGGCAGCATTTACGATTGAACACGAGGCGCCACAATGCTGACAAAATTGCCTTAGTATTGATATCTCTGCTCATTACACTGCTATTCTTTACAGCTTCACACCCACAGAGAGCAGAACTCTACAGATGTTACTAGTTCTTTCCTTTTCTCCGGCGGAACAATGACATAACAGGACAAACAGATTCTGCTGCAAATAGCCCACATTATAATGGTGGAACGTAGCGCTTGCTCCACTTTGTACATTTGTCGTTATGTGAGGGAGGCGAAGACGAAATGGAAATAATCAGAAACCAATTAACCAGTTTAGCATAAAAGAGTCACATCAGAAATATTGAGGATAAATTTATTCCTTTAATGACTGTAGAAACACATTTTGTCATGTCTGTGCTTGGTGCCTGGAAATTAAGTCAATATGAGCAAAGTGGTGGGGTTTTTTTTTGCTGGTAAATGGTTACAGATGTAAGGACTTGACACCAATCACTAAACTGATGTAACATCCTTGAATTGTGAAGAGACTTCAAGCTGTTTGTTTTTCTTTCTTGGCACACGCTTTATAATTGTTCTTTGTTTTACAAACTCATTTAAACCTATTATCAAAGGAGTTATTGACTGAATCGAACTGTTGCAGGAACGTGCTTATGTGGCAACTTGCATTTAAATGTCTGCAGTGCACCAATTACACAGGAGCTTTACTATGCCTACTGTGGATACGGAAATAAAAAAACAAAACAAAGGAGGAGCGTGTAATGAAAGGCCGTGGCTGTCCAAGGCTAATGCTGAATGCTACAGTGGTATCCTTTCATTTCATGCATACATGCTGTGCCATTGCTCTCCCTCCTCATTCTGTCTCTCAGTCTGTGATAATCCTCATTTCATTGTCTCTCCTCCTCCTCCAATATCTCCCGGGTTTGGCTGGATTTTTTTTCGTTTGTTGCGCAGCTAAACCCGTCACGTCTTTTCCTCCCTGCAGTCTGAGAGCCGCTGCCTGGCATACTCTCAGGAAGAATAGTAAATTGTTGCTTTTAAAATCATTGTTGCCCTTCCCTTTCCGAAAGGTTCATTTTACTTCACGGTAGGCACAATAAGGGGGAAAATAATAGCAACTAACAACTTGAGATTTCATCCAGTGAGGCTACACCTGGCAAAGCTCTTCTCACGATTCAGAGCAGGAATTCACTTTTTTATCCAGACAGCATGTGTATATTTTTTTGGGCGTTTTTTGTTTTTATGTTTTCTAATTCATTTATGTTTGATTTCAGTTTTTGTGGAGGAAAGAAAGGACGAAGGTAAGAATTTTGTTTTCTTTTGCCCCTATCTTTTACTTTCTAGACTTTTAAAATGGACAGTAAAACCTTGACATCTCAACCAAAGCGACTTCCAGTCCGATTTCCCCGATTAACCCCCTCTGTAAAGACTCATCACTTCTCTGTGTGAACATACATCCCCCATCTCACCTTCATCACTGTTCTGCTCAGAGCGGGTCGCTCTCATGCACATTATACAGCTTATTGTGAGTGATGATTATGGAAGGATCTCAACTCTCAAACATACACTGTAGATAATAGGCTCTATACATTTCCAAAGATGTGACTGACACTTAAATCACTTTAAGCTTTAATGTAAGAGGTGTTCTTCATAAAGCAAATGTGTATATATGCACAGCTTCAATGAGGGTCAGAGTGAACATTCAGCAAAACATTTAAATGCCCCAAAAAGTAAATTTTGTAGGTTCTGCTACCTGAAAAAATTGTTTCCTATTGTGTTCATCTCTAAACACATTTATACAAGTTATTCCAAAAATATATCAATTCATATTTATTTAAAAAGGTCAAGGCATTTGAAAAAAGACTTCTCATCCATCACTATTACAATAAAAAAAGCTCTTTTTGAGCTTCAGCATGAGCTTCAGCACAACACAATCTCCTGGTTCAGAGGAAGGTGAATCTACCCCCAACCTCTCTTAAAATTTTAGTTTGCTAAAATTTGCACCGATTCACCGCAGACTCACCCCAAAGGGGAAAACATTTACAGTAAAAGTAAAAAGTGCGCTGAGCGCAGACGTGCTGACATTACCGCGCGTCTCCACCCCCCCTCAAGTTTTCAATCTCTGCCGTTTCTATCAAAGAATCACTGCAGCTGCCTCCTCCTGCGAAACATCCAACGTTTCACTCGTGCGCCGCTGATGTTATTTTCCTGGAATGTAAACAAAAAAAAAAAAACACGGCTCCGTCCCTGTTGCCGGTCGCCACGGTAACAACAGAACCACGTTGCCGAGCTATAGACACAAAAGTGAAGCGGTAAAGTGTCATCTGATGAAACTTTATTGCTGAGTGTAGAGGACGGCGCTTGGCTCTGTGCAGTGGAGCTGGAAGCACGGCGCATTACAGCAATTGATTTCCCAGGGACACGTGTTATGATAGTGATGTCTGTTCTCAGCATGTTGAAACAATCCTTCAGAGAGTGTGTGTGCATGTGTGTGTTGGTCCTGCAGCTGAATGGGACTTTTTCTGTCTGTTTCCAGCCCAAGCGGAGGGATCGGAGGACCAGGCTAAGCTCATAGGGGGCGTGGTGGCGGGGCTCCTCATAGCCGCCGCCGTGGTCGGACTCATCTACTGGCTCTACATGAAGAATTCAAGGTATAGGAACACGCTTTAATTTCATGCCCCTGCTCACGTCCCCTGCCGCATTACTCCTCGTTTCACCGGCACCGCATTCAAACAAAAAAAAAAGGGGGGGAAACCAGAGTGTGTGTGTGTGTGTGTGTGCGCCTCAGAGAGTGAATTCAGAATAATAATCAGCGGCAAGGTGGTCAAGGGTTACAGCCGCAGTCCTCTGACAATAGAGCGAGCAAACAACACTTTCTGCACTGAGATGACCGCGTGTGTCAAATAGGAGATAAGCAGCCGAGGAAGTAGAATCCGGCGGGAGGCTTTCAGCGCACGTAGCACAGGGAGATACGGCAGATGAGGCAGCAGGAACGTGGAGTGTGTGTATGCTGAAGAGATGAGGGTTCGGTCCCCGTCTGGGGCGGGATGAGGAGGGCCCTCATGAAGGAGCGGTGCATCATCCTTTTTTTTTTTGCAATTTCTGTATTTACCACAGACAAGGCAGCTGGAAGACTGGGGAGAAGGAGGTGGGGACATCCGAGGAGAGCAAGAAGCTGGAGGAGAACAACCACACCGTTTAAAGGCGTCCAGGCTGCATGTGTGACGAAAGAGGTAACGACTGGCGCTTTAAAATACGCACGCCAACACAGAACAACCGGTTGAGTCACGTTTGGACTCAATTTACAGTTTATTACTTGTACAGGTTTCATTGGTTGGGCCATCATGCATCCACAAAAAGCAATAGATCATATTTAAGAAGCCAGCTAATTTTCCTTTTTTCATTTGAAAAAAATTAATTCATTTATCAGCTAGGTGTTATCTAATCCAATAATCAATGAATGGAATGACCCTGTGAACCTCCGGCACAGTTTACAGACTTCAGTTCTAAGTGCACTGTGAATGACGCTATTACTGACATTTCCAGAGGACTTTCAGTTTTAAAAATAAAGTGGTGACCAGTGGCTTGTGACCCTCACAGGTTTCATGTGACTAGTTCAACCAAAAAAGTGATATTTCCTCCTCAAAATATTATCCCATTAATCAATCGCTTCAGATTTATCTTGTGACTTCCTGGCATCCTCCGCCACTTTGGAAGCACTAGATTAGATAAACCTGGTTCCAGATCGCTGCTCACATCACTGACTCGTAGTAATGTTGGGCTCAGGCGCCGGTTACTACTTTGATGCTGTTATGATGGTCAAAACTACACAAACAAGAGGGGGAAATGGAATTATCCTTCAAAAAGGATGGGTTTACATTCCTTTTAGGTTATCTTTAAGGATAAGGTCGGACATTTCCCCTGTTTATGTCTCATGAACTGATCTGCTTAGATTAGATTAGATTGACTTTATTGATTCCGAAAAAGAAATTGTAGTACAACTCACAGTAAAAGGAACAACGCTGCAACAAGTGAAGCAGAACGAGGACAGTAAAAACAACACCAATGTTAAGAACACATACTTAAAACAAGGTTGTGATTGTCTGCACAGGGACAGGGAAAACTCTGAATTAGTACTTAAAGTGTAATATATTGTATTCCTGGTTGTTGTCCAAAAACAAAAAAACACTTCATTGCCTCACATGTGACATGTTGCCCTGAAGATTACAGTCATTAGTTTAGAACAGTGCTTCTCAATTATTTTCTGTGACGCTTCGTCATATTTCCTCGTCTTAGCTTTGGGAGACTTTCGTTTGTCTCTTTATCTCTGTCACTCTCCGCCTGTCTTCTCATCCCTGTTAAATATTTTTTCATGGCGACACTTGAGAGTCTGCTACACTTCGTGTCTACACTTCATACTCATACACCACCGAGCGGATGCTCCCTGCACATACTCTGCCAATGAGAGCGCTACTGCCCCCTAATGTAGTGGAGGTGCAATTGCACTTTATTCTAAGACCATAAAAAAATAAAATAAAAATAAAACAGCATGTTCCCCGAGGTCAAACGTGCCCCCCGATGGAACCTCGCACCCCACTATTTGAATACCACTGATTTAGAACTGATTAGCTCTCTGTGTGTGAGCATGAATTTGCTTCCATTCACTCATGCTTTATATCAACTTTCGAGTTCTTTGAGACATGTTGGTGACATTGCGGGTGGTGACCAGAGCACAGAGTGACAGTCTAAGATGCTCCTGCACGTTTTACTCAGCCGCCCCACTGGGTCATGAGAACAGGCTTTGGCGAAGTGGCACTAGTACAAACAGTGCGATCTGACTATGGAGAACACTGGCCGACTAATGAGCAGTGGCATCTGCCTCGCTCAGAACTTCTCTCCTGAGACTGAAAATGTTATTAATCCAATCTGGTATCCACCCAATGTTATTGGTCTTTGGAGCCAGTTTCCAAACTAAGTGAACATGTCGAGAAAAAAACAGCAGGAAAAGGCATCAGTGAGAACACTCAGTAAAGGCATTAACAGCACTTCAAAAAACGATAAAACATGTGGAGGAAAAAAATATGAGAAATAAAAGAAAATATATATTAAAAAAAAAACTTAATGTGTGTGCAAAGGCAGCGATGTGATGTGCTTTGAATCTTTTTTGGACAACAAGAGAGGAATAAAATATATTATATACCACAGAAGAGTAGGATATAGTATGTGCCACAGAGGGATAAGATAATATCATATGCCACACTGCAGCTACATTCTGTATGTGGAAATAGTGACTGGTCACTCCTGTTCATCATGGAGGTCATCTGATCCCTTCCAAAAGTTATTTCCATGTAAGCAATGGGGAACCAAGTCCAGAGTCCTCATTCTGTATCAAAGTCCGTTTTCATCCCATCTAGAGGTAATATGAAGCTTCAGCAACCTGAGTGAGCATCTACCAGAGCAATGACCTCTTTGTGACGCCGTTCTCCACTGGAAATTGAAAGATGCACTTAAATTGACTCTTGCGGACTGCCGGAGTGTCATATGTCCTTCAGCGAATTACACACACATACACACTTTTAGACGGAACGGGGAGCGTGGATTGCGTCCCCTCACCTGTAAAACACTCGACACGGATGAGTGATCACAGCCAGCGAGTATCTTTAAACATACACAGGGCGCGTGAACCTATCATTTACAATGAAGTGAATTTGTGTGCCATTGTTTTTTGTTTTTTCTCAAGCATCAAGTGTTAAAAAAAAAATCATGCATGGCTGCGTTGATTGTTGCTGAGCGTATTCTCTCTCTGTGTTTCTATGGCGGGGGAAGCAGTTGAAAGCGGCCTTGCAACATCAAAACAGCGACTCCCAGTTGGCTGCTGACACACTCCATCAGGCTCCACATTAGCAGCGACAATTAGAGTCATTTTCCGCCAAGACCTGCCCACAGCCTGCTGTCCCACCTCACTGTTTGAAGCCCTCACTGAGGCTGCCTGGTGTTACCGTCATTCTGATTTTCTTTTTTTTTTTTTTTTTGCGTTTCTGGTGAATGCTCCCTGTAATGTTTCGTTTGGGCGATTCCGTGAGGCTGTGTGGTGAGGTGTTTTTTTTTTTATTTTTATTTCTTCTTGTCCTTTTTTTTGCCGCTTTGTTTTTCCTTTAGGATTTTTTGTTTTCCTCAATTTTGTTCTTGAAATTCTTCAAAGAATGTAAATTCCTTGTACACTTTCTAAGGCCTGTATAACAAATCATAATTATGCGTGTGCCCTCGCTGAGCATGCCAATGTTTTTTTTTTTATTTTGTGCGCTGTGTATGGAAAAACCCTTTATTTGGCTGTGCTAAGAGGAAAAAGACACTTCACTGCTGTATAACCTTACTGAAAATGTCCTTAAACTTTGCAGAAGATAACCTCAACATCTCTTGGCTTATGTTCTCTGGTTTTTAAACACTGGCAAATGAGTCGTCTGAATATCTAGTTAATGGATTCCCTTGACAGTAAGAGTCCTAATTATAGTCAAAATAATAAATAAGGAACTGGATGTACTGTGAATGATGTCTTTACATGCAGTTTATTGTAACTGTAACACAAAAAAAGCAAACTACTGTGTTTTAAATTGCATTTGTGCAGGTGTAAATTGGTCGTCAGCAAATGGAACATTAAGACACACTAACCACTAATTCTTGTATTTTTTTTTTCCTCCAAAAACCTTCAGTTTTTTTTTTCCTTTCTTCATTTGTGTTGCAAATAATTTTCCCTGAAGAGGAAGAAGTGATGAAAAAGTGACATCAGAAAGTTGTAAGAAATGTTAAAGTACGTTTTGCCATGACATTTCCTTTTTTTCTTCTAAGTCGTTTGAGTTTCTTCACCTGTGATTTGGTTTAATACACTACACATTGTCTTCATGTCTGACCTGTGCACATGTCCGCCCCCGTCGGGGTGTGGGGCTCAGATTTTCTTTTTCATGTGTTCATTTTTGGAAGAGCTTTACTAATGCCAGGTTTGAATGTTCCGTTTTGTTTGTGTGTATTTGATGTATTTATATTCTGTATACAACCTACCTGGATGGCTGTACTGCAGCATGCAAGATACTTTGTTTTGAGCCTGAGTGGAAGTGGATCATCGAGTCCTGACACGGTGGGAGATTCATTCGAGAGTGAACCAGGCGGCACGGTATCCTCGCTCATTCTCTGCGGTATTTTAATTATGTTATTTTAAGCTCAGTGAAGGAAAAAAAAAAAACCAAAACTAAAGACAATGGTTAAGAGTGGCAGAGAAGATGCGGTGCGTAAAGTTGGTGGCTCTCTGGGTTTACGTCATTCTGCTCTGGTTCATCCCACAATGCAACACCACCAACAGGAAAGACATTTTCAATATGAATCAACCTAGAATCGGTTTAGATTTCTGAGCAGATCAGTGGCTCAGATTTATAATAGATTTAGAAGAACCATGTGTAAAAACACAAAATACACTTTTTGCAGTGTTTTTCATCAAACTGTAGATTTGTTAACACAGGTACGAAAGTAGCAGAGTTTCTAATTGACTTTTTTCAAAAGCTTCAGGTGTAGGTAGTGTTGGTTTCTCATGAAACGCGACGTGTTAAACTAAAGGAACCAAGCAGCCGTTGATCTTGGCTGTTTTTGACCTTTCCGATGCCGTTTTTTTCCCCAAACTGAATCACAGAGAACACACTGTGTTCTGCATTGTTTTTTTTTACCAACGTAGCTCTTCCCCCACTCTGCATCTTCAGCATTTCAACAGGATGATGCTATTGTGAGATGGTTGCAACGTGGCAGGAAACCAGCAGGTCAACATGTTTTAGGCACCTAGTCTTTTGTTTTCTCATGCCTTTTGTAATCAGGTCAGCAGTGAAACCAAAGAGGGTAAGACGAGAAGGCCATAGTAGTGTTGTAAATAGACTTTTGTTTTTGTACTGTTGTTGACAATAAAGTGTACATTTTGAAAAAAGAACGTGTTATGTCTTTGCATGTAAACCAGTACACAATATAAATGCATGTACATTCTATATCTGCTTCAGTTCCCTATTGACATCATGGAGAATCCAACCAGCTCTCCTCCATGGCAACCATGAGCTGAGGGTAAAAAAAAAACAACCTTTTTACAAACACACACATTCCTGCTATTTAAATATACCAGTGCAGTGCACTCAGGAAGTGTTACTATAGAAAATGGAAACTGCTGCAGCCTTAACAGACAAATTACCCAGTGGGTCAGACGTGGAGAAACATGGAAATGAGGAGACACATGTGCATACAGTGACTGTACAGCCTGGCTAACACCAGACCTCTTCACTGTAGACTGATATTCAGTCTGGGAACCATCCGTTCATTTGTCATTTCTTTCAAAAATAACCTTGCCGTCTAACTTATGTTATCAACAAAGTGGTTTCTGCGTTTCGTCATTTTCTGGCTCCATAGATGAGGGGGGCATCGCAGCCTTTGTTTCTAGACTGGATTTGGCCATGAAATTATGCTTTTTTTATAATAAGGCCCTTTTAAATTATTTAAAAGGATGCATCTTCAGGATGGTGTGTGGAGGAGCATGGTTGGTTAGTTGTTTAGTTCCAAGAAATACTACGGAGCAAGAACAACAAAAAAACTCTGCTTTCACCACAACACACCTAATGAGCTGAGAACAGCCTCCTTGTCCTCCACAGTCACAGTAGACGGGAGCCCTGAACTATCACGGTCAGACAGTTCTGGCCTCGTGCCCGGTAGAGGCCTAATTGTCTCCAGCTAGAGTTGAACCAGTTAATCTCCAAGTGTCAAGCTGAACATACATTAAGGCCAAGAATTGGCCCCCGTTCAAGCCGGGGCGGCGGAGAGCCGGAGACATTAAAAAAAAAAAAAAATGCAGCGAGCCGAGTCATTTCACGATTTCTTATAAGATTTGTATTTTTCAGTGTATATCCTGCACTAATTTGAAAGTGCATGTTCCTGTGTGATGACAACATGACGCTTCCTGTTGGTTTACACATTCACTGAATCCTCAACACCCATTTCCGCGTGTAATTCAAAGAGTGTGTGTGTGTGTGTTTATAGGTTATTTTGATCAAACACATTCCCACCGGATAATTCAGGTACCTCCTTCTCTTGGTTTCAGCGTTTAGACCCGACATACTGTTCAAAAAGCATTTGTATGAGCTAATAGCGTTGTGTGGAACCAATCCCACTCCCGGCGCCTTGCACAAACAAAATAAAAGTGTTAGCGGGGAGAGCTCCAATCCATTTTAGCAGTTGTAAGAGAGCCGGCGTTAAGAGAGCGCAGAGAGCCTTAAGAGATTATGTTCCTGGGAAATTCAGCTCACTGAGCATCATATTGGAGGTGTTTGGAAGTGTCATGCTTTCCCCCCCTCTTCGCTTCCGAACCGCCGTGTGAGATAAAGGCCTATAAGCGGAATGTGGAATCCAACCCGTTAGAAAACCACAGAGTCCTTTATTTCCTGATACAGGACCAGCACCGCTCTAACGTGAAGCACTACATAGCATCAGCCTATATCGAAAATGAGTAACCATGGCAACAGGGACACGGTCGAAGCTGTTTTTATCCATTTAACAATTTCAACTAATTGCAAAAAAAAAAAAAAAAACATGCAAGACCTTTTATTTTTCCACACCATCCATTTAATTAAGGTTCAGTTGCATTTAGAGCAACACTTCCCACCACCGCAGCCCGTCTTAATGAGTACTATTGTTAACACCTGTTTGCCTATTATTTCATGTCACGGTGAAAATCCTCCAAGTTGTACAGTACCCAGGGTTCATCCTACTTGCTGGAGTAGTTCCATTGCATATGAACCGTGGCGGATGGTCACGGGTCAAACCCGGAGTCGTTGCCAGGGAAACGGAGACACTGCCCGTGCCAAAAAACTTTGGATTCTGATTGCAAATTGCAATAAAATATAAATTAATGGTCTTCTTTTTTCCCCCCTGTGACCACGGCATAAGCAGGTTAATGCCCTTCAAGGTGTCCATAATGAGGAATTAATGGAGTCCAGGGAGGCGACCCCCTCATCCATTAATTCCTGATTATGGACACCTTATCCCTGACGCGTCCTCTCCTGCAGCATATCAATACAGACGTATCAATTTTTAAGCTCATGGATATTTATGAACGTTATGGCATTAAGAGACTGCGCGGCTGACAGTCGCTACGCTGCAGAAAAGCCTGTGCTGCACTTTTCTTTAAGAAAAATGAGACGAAACGCGACGAGATTTATGCCGCACGGCAGAGGAGGGGGCGTGTCGTATGGGGGGGGGGGCGTGAGTTTCATCAGGAAACGCACTCCTTTGCAGTAGGTGGCAATCAGAGGAGAAAATCCCATTTCATGGATATGGGGGAAGTGGGGGGGGGCAATAAACAGTAAATTTTCAGGGAATAATTTATGGAGGAGCATGAGGAAAAAAAAAACACTATACTTCCATAACAATCTGGCCCTATCGCCTTCTCGCTTTGCAACTTGCCTCGCAGGTTTCAGCCCTCAGCATGTTCAAATGTCTTAAACAGTGTTATTAAAAGTGTTAATCGTTATAGCACTGTTATAGCACCATATTTATACATAAAGCAAATGAGATCATGAAGCAATGAGGGGAAAACTATTAAAGTGTTTGGTGGAGGACGACCCACGTCCCTCCTCCCTCCCCCTAGTTGGATAATCACATAATTAGAGCTTGTTAATGATCATTAGGTCTGATCAGAACCAGCAGACTGGTGGAAAAAAAAAGGCTGATTTTGCACAAATATTTAAGTGGTGTGATAAATGACTTGCTGGCTTCTACTTATTCGTTCCACTGGTTTCATCACTATAACTACTACCAAACCACTGAAGAATTCAGGAAGAGAAACAGGAGGATTCCTCTTCCAGGATGGACAAGTATGCAATAGATGATGGGCTTTTTGCACTTTTGTGCACTTATGTGTACATTAATGAGATGTAATAAAGTAGGCGAAGAAGAATTCGAACCCTTCCATGTACTTTGAGAAATATCCGCCTCACTCCTCTGAACCCAGTCACTGTTAAAATATATTTGTCCACAGTAAAAGTGTCACCGTTACCAGAACCTCGTATTAAGAAGTGCGTCTTTAATCTCGCAGCAGGTTTGTCTTTAGTGCGCCTGTCCTTAATGTTTGAGGATGTGGACAGATACGGTTTCCTCAGGATGAATTTAAAGGCAACAGAAACAGCTGCTTCTGATTTTGACCCTGACTGTCAAATCATTTTCAATTTTTCTTTGCCAAAAAACACGCAGTTGAAGAAGAGACATTAGAGGCCAATGTAAGTTTGAATGCAAGACACATTTTCACCACTAGATGGCAGAAAGGAATGACACTGCTTCCCTTTAATGATCTTGTGTTCATGTGCATCATTCTCCTCATTAGCAAGCCCCACAACTTCATATAGAAGTTCATTTTTTCATTTTGCCAAAATCTATAATGCACTTCCCACTGCACATTAAGTTATGATTAAGAGAAATTTCATCATGTTAATGGTGTGTTAATGTGATCAGTGAATATGAAGCCACGTTTGGACTCCACACTTCACTTCTCATGTGAATCATCACTTTTAGCGCTGACCCCGAGAAAAGAGGCTGTTTGTCATGTTCAGTCACTTAATGACATTACGACACCAGGGAAGTTCTGTGTTCTTATGATAGAAAAGACCCAGAGTAGATTAAACCAATCACGCAACATGACAGGGCCACAACTTCCACATGTGAATGTATTCAATGAAAGTTCGTTTAGCATTCTGCAAAAGTTGCCATGCTTTATTCGCCATATAGTGTCAGTGAACCATAGGTAAAATCCCTGATGAACTATATTCTGTACTTTCACACTCTTAGTACAGTGTTTAGTTCATAACTACATTTGGATATGAAGGTGAATATCTAGTTTAAACGCAGCTTTGGGTAATAACAGCCACCTAATCTGTGATAATACCATTAGGGTAAGTACACTGCTGTACCACCATTTTCAAGTTTAATCATAATTACTGTTATACAGGTCTTTTAAGCAGAGTAATGGAATATTAGCAGGAAAAGTGGCCAATCCCCCAAAAAATCTCTTCATCGATGAGTTTGTGAAGGTGTCACTTAACACCACTAAAAACTCGGAGAAAGTTCTAAACACTCCGAACCTTCTCCAGGGAAAACTATTGCTTTGAATAAGGAAATCTACTTGGGCAGAAATTTCTCAAACATTTTCTCCATAGCTTCTTTCAGGTTTCAGACTGGACAGCCTGATCAGTTCTACGTGAAGCAGATGTTTTACCGCGCGAAACGGCCACCAGTCTCTGCTGGTTTTCTGACTCCCCCTAGAAGAAACCCGCCCGCGTCAGAGCTGCCTTTTATACTGCAGAGTCCGAGGACACCTGTCAATAATCAAGCTGTCCAATCAGCATCCTGATAGGCCGCACCTGTGAGGTGGGAGGGATTATCTCAGCAAAGGAGAAGTGCTCACTAAACAAAAACAAAAGTGTGGGTTTATTGTCTTTTTTCCAGTATATACACTACACACACATGCAAACATTCTCATACTCACATGGGTGAAAGTTATCGGTCACCCTGAGGAAAAAGTGCCTCACAAAGTGGGAAAAGTTTTGGGGTCCCGGGTTTGATCTGCTTCCTTTTTGAAGTCCAACTTCAAGAGGGAAAAAAAAAACCCTGTGTGGGACACATCTCCTGTAACAAGTATTCAGCAACTCATCAAGTCAAGACGCCCTCTCTGGTGACTCCATGGATGTGGGTTCAATCCCCCGGCCCCCCCAAACACAAAGAACAAAAAAAACGTTCTGAGAAAACCCGTACGAACATGTCCGTCCAGGAAGCTCTGCGTTGTTTAAAGGCTGCCTGCCAGCGTCCGGGTCATGAGTTTGATTCTCGCTGACTCTTAAAAGGCCAACATCTAAAGTGGAGATGATAAAAGTGCCTGAGGAACATCACTCGCCCTGACGGGTACAGACGTGTACACGATGCCGCAGGCCGCTCGGAGTCAAGAGCGTCAATTAAAACCACTTAAATCTAAATAGTGAAACTGGGTCATAATCAAACAAGAAAGCGTGATACATAAAAATATACACCTACACCGACTGTCGAATGCTTGGGGAAAACTACTAGTGGGAAATAATCAAGAGAACAAAACAGTTATATATAGACTTCAGAGTCATTAACAACTTCTAATATGACCATAGTTTGATTAATAGGAGGAAAAATACCAAAACACTCATCTGAGGCTATATTGGTAAATTGTTACCTACTGTGAAGATTAAGCTGCCAACGCCTATTTGCACAGCTCTGTTCAATTAGTCGCTCTCAAACGTGTGGTTCCTGTGCGTCTGTCTGTTAATTGATCGATTGATGACCCAGTTCCACGAGTCAGATCTGAGTTGATTGACCTGACGAGGTGATTGGTGATTGGGCGCAGCCTGCGGGAGGCGGAGGACGTGCGTCAGTAGTAATCTGTCAGCTGTTTGTGGTTTCTGATCTCTCCCCGGCCACTGGACATAAGGGACCAAAACCAGCAGAGTCTCTGCAGGCACCAGGCCAGACACAAAACCTGCAATAAAAAATATAAACTGTGGATAAACATTTCTTAGGAACTGCACAGGGAGCAAGAACTCGCTTGTCTTTAAATACCTGTGTTTTGTCCTTTTCAAGACACCAAGGTGTAATATCAGAGTCTAAAGACAAGCAGCCGGGGTCAGTGAAGCTGAAACTCGATCCTGCAGGTTGTGCTGCCGCCACGGGTGGAGGCGTCGCAGCGGCCATGACCTTTTATCAAGACTGTACAAAAAGAAACGCGCCGGTTTCAGCGTGTACGAGTGGCTTTCTTTCTTTTCTCCGTTGTCGTATTCAGGATAATGGGCTCACACAGTGCCGTCGATGGCAGCGGGTCACACACACACACACACACGCTGTAAGATCCCCCTGTGGATTTCTATAAGTGAACCATAAAACCATAAATATGCTCAGTGAGGGAATTATACTGTGAACATTTATGTAGTGTTCATGAATCCAACACTGGATTTTTCAGTTTTGTGGATAATATAATATTAAGGCTATGCAAGCTGGGAACATAATCAATAAAACATATACCACAGCTTATTAAAGTTAATATAGTGAAAGTACTTTAAGAAATTGGCATGCAAATATGCTAAATGGAATTTGTGAGAATCAGAATTTCTGTCATACATGAAACTTTATTGTTTCTGTATTGTTGGTGGCCTTTTCCATCATCTTAGTGATCCCATCATCAATATCAGTCCGGTTGGTTCTGGATCTGTTCAGCCGCTCTCGGGCAGATTGAAGCTCCCTGAAGTCATAATTACCAGGAGCGATCTCTTTTGCTTTTTCATGCCGTTTGTTATTTAATTTAAGTGAAGCCGCTGCATCAAAGTAACGTTAATGTGTCGATTTTATGCAGAAACAAACTGTCGAGAATCATCTGTCCCAGTTTAATATGACACAGACACAAACCGCTACATAAAACAAAGGAATTGTGACTTTTTATTTACTTATCCATGAAAATAACATATCAAGAGGGAAAAAAAGCATTAATAATGTATAAATTAATTGCACATTACTCTATGCTTTACATAATTATCAACACTTTTTTTGTCACCGAAGCACAATAATATGAAAATGGATTTATAAAATAAAAAAAAACTGCTCTTTATGCAACCTAAGGCCACTTACCCCCTTCAGCAGGGAGCCCGACGGAATGGACGTTTCTGAGCTCAGTTCAAGTTTGAGAAGATAAAAGTAAAAAGACCAGACCAGTGCAAAAAAAAAAAAATCAAAGCCTCAAGTCAAAGGGGAACACCACTGAAATCTGCATCTCAACGCCCCGTTTCTGGAACATGTGGCGTGCCGTTTGTTAAAAACGGTGGCAGACATCTTGCTGAGGGTCAGACGACTGAATGTTATCCGAATGCTTAATTACGTTCCTACATGTGTTTGTTATTCTCAATGGACTGTTGCAGGTCCTAATATACACATGTGCAAATTTTCAACACTACAGCCGTGTTTCCCTTTTAAGATGCTGCCCAAAAAAGGAGAGAAGGGATCGGTGGTGTCATCTGTTACCGGATGACTCGGATAATAAATAAAAATGAAACGTTCAGGATTGGTGGCGACCAGCCTGCAGCCTCTCAGAGCGCGTTCACCCGGGTGTTTGTCTCCATTACAGCATCACAGTTGACCACGCAGCACCGACCCCCCCACGTTTACAGGCACGCCGTGGCAACCCTCCTCTGGGCCGGGTCACCATGGTTACGGAGTTTTGCTTAGAACTATGTAAAATGTCAAATCAGGGTTAGATATTCCTCCATGAGATATGTTGGAACGACACGTTCATTATGACCAAGTGCAGGAGCTATTTTTGACCAGACGTGAACCCCGTTATCTGGACCACAATCATCATTTCCTCCTCTGAATTATCAGGATGTTCCAGCTGAAGCTTTTTCATTTCCAGTTTTGTGGCCGAGACCATTCAATCAAGAGACCGGAAACACTGTTATCTGCTTTATGAGGAGCCTCAGTCAAATCATCATCCCTATCATCGAATATTGATAGCCTAATTATGCCTGCAGGGAAAATGAAACGTGTGGAGGTGAAAATGTGCAGTTTTAGGTCCACACGTGTGTATGCATGAAAAATAAAAACATCAATATTGGTGGACAATCTAGTAATTTAGTGCTACGAAACCTGTACCCAGGTGTAACCTCAAGTCAGTTATTCAGCCTTATTCCTGTAATTCTACGGCTTTATTCCTATGATTTAAAACAGAAATCCCAGTGTGGCTCTTGGTTGTAAAAACGCTGTGTTAACATTAGTCGTCCGTAGTGAGGACGACATTCTGCTCCTCCAAATTCATCACTGAGGCCTGGAAACGCGCCGACGAGTCAAGAAACAGAGATTAGACGATCAAAGGGGTTTGATCTCTCAGGTTAGACAATTAGTAGCGGGGGAAAAAACGATTTCGACCTTCAATAAACTAGTTTGGAATATCTGGATTAACAGCGGATTTGGGAACCTTTCTTGTTTTTTATTGTAGCAGCGCTGCCATGTTACCTGTTCCATGCTCTCAGTAATGACTTTAATAGGTGTTACAATAATGGCAGCGATTACAGAGGGGAAAAAAAACTACAAAGGTGCTTCCAAATCTGTAATGAAATGATATATATATATATATATATTTTGAAGGTCAGCAGCCATATTTTTCAATCCATGTAAACATAGTCCCTGTTTTATGGAAAAATGACAGCCCTGATAGGCCTGAAGCAGCCAACCAGTGTTGAGGATTACTCCAAAAACAGGAAGAAAGACTAAAGTGGATAATTTATACAGAACTACGTTACATTTGGACAAATCCAACATGGCTGATTTCAGATTGGGAGTTTAAGGGGCTTCGCCTGTAACCGTACATGTGACTTAACGCTGTGCACTTCCCATTTCCACTTTTTCCTCCACTTGGGCCGCGGATCGGATCGAGACGTGTGGAAAAGTGGCCATTCTGGCCGTGTGATGCGTGTCTGTGTAATGTGAGTGGAGACAGGACGGCCGCGGTGTGACCGCTGCAGCAGCCCGGACGGCGTCTGGGCCTCGCTGGTCCACACAGCAGCCGCCCCGCTCCCCATCATATAAAAAAAAAAAATCTGCAAAAACACACAAAAAAAGCAAAAGGCTCAAGGCGAAACGCAGGCATGATCGTCTGGCTCGTCACACGGAGAAATGATTCATTTTCCTGCAAAGCATGAAACATTTTTCCGCCACTTAATCACTTGAGGACAAAGCTGGGCCTGAGAGGAGCTGGGAGTGTACGGAGGTACAGTTCTCTCATGCTGAACAAATACATTCATAGGCTGGCTGTTCTCACATGAAGAAAAGTAATTAAAAAAAAAAAAGGCCCCGGCTAAATAATCCTCCGGTGTAGGAACAGAAACAAAGAGCGGAAACTAACCCTTCAACCCTCTTACTAACAGGAGTGCTCCTCTGGAACTGTGGTGAACTGTGGTGAACTGTCCCCCCGCTCCTGACTCACCAGACCTTGTTAATACCGAACCGGCACGTCAGCAAGACTCCGGGCAAACTGAGTATTCTCCTAATGGGTGACACGTGAAGAAGAGGAGGGGGGAGGAAGAAAGAAAGTAGTGGGTGAAACAGGAGAAGCTGAATAAGAGGAGAGAAGTAAGAAAGGGTGGAGTCTGGCTCCCCCTACTGGCTATTAATGAAAAAACGACCCCGTTTGGGAGCTGAGGCGGCGTGCGTGTGAGGGGGGGTCTGTGTAAGAGCAGCAGCAGAGACCAAGCATCCATCGAGCGTTTGAAAACCTGCAAAGCTCGCCGTAAACAACAAGAAGCCTGGTTCTGTTTTTTTTTTCTTTCACAGGTTGAAATTCACTCAGACATTTTTCTTTTTTTTTTTTTATTCAACTCTCCCTTTTTATTGATTCTGTTTTTTTCTGCCATGATTTGGTTTTTCAGCCACTCTTGTTGTGCGTTGTCATCTCCGTTCGGCAACAAAAGGCAAAAGTCTCCCTCGGGGGGGAAAAAAATCGTTTCTGTCGATCATAGTTTATTCCAAACAGTCTGAAGAAGCCCTTTTTTTTAATTTTTTTTTTTATTCGTAGTCTGTCCGTTCAGAGGCGTTGTGCTCCCCCTTTGTTTTACACTAGAGGTTCAGTCTGGGGGCCACTAAGGCAAACTCTCGCAGAATGTTCCTGGCCACGTCCACTTTGTACTGGGCGATCATCAGCGCCCGCTTCACGTCCTCGAAGGAGTAGCCCTCCCCCATCAGCTTGGCGATCTTGGCGTCCACGCTCTCCGACTCCAGCCCGTGGGGTTTGCCGCCCGGCTGGACGTCCGGGGGGATCTTCCTGGGCAGCGGCTTGGGCGGCCTGGCGGGGGCCTGCAAGCAGTCCATGGACACTTGGAGGGAGAGAGAGAGAGAAGGGGGAGGAGGAAAGTGTCAGTGGAAAAATGCTCCTGGCGCACAGGCAGAAAGTGGAGTGTTATTAGTGGTCGGGGAGATGTTTGCACACTAATCGCCGCCTGTCACCGGACTAAAGCTTTGACGTTTTTTCCGATACCTTCCGAGGTTGGACCTTTATCATTAAGTAATCAGTGTCTTTCACAGTCTCGCACCGACGTCCTCCAACAGTGGAGAGAACGGACGAGCTCGGCATGCTCTAAAGGGAAATATTAAATAAAAACACTCCAACAAAATAACAGAAATAATTCGGAGCTCAGAGTTTTTAACATGTCTGCACAAAATGAGCCCGACAGGCGTTATTGACAGAGCTGCATCGTTGTTCATCTTCTCAAATATTGATGCGACTCAGAAGAGCACGTATGAATGTTTCAACAGTTTTTCTTTGAGAAGAACTTTTCCTTTTTTTCCCCTTTAGTTGTATAAAGGAATCCTGTATAATTTCAAAGGCTCATCCTTTCAGTGCTTATTTCTTAAGAGCACGAACCTTTGATGTCTGCTATATATATCTAGTCAATGACAGTGTTTTATTAAACGTGGTATTGTGAAAATAAAAAGTGTGTGCATTACTTCAAGTCTGCAAAATGTGAAACCTACAAGTACCTTTTTTGACACAATTAGTACAACATTGAGTAAAATTATTTAATTCCATCATTAGATAATTTAACCTATTCATTTTTTTTAACGATTTTTAGTCAATTTAATCATTTTAAAGAAAATGTCTTATCCTAAACCAAAACTCAATTGACCCAACTTGAAATAGTTGTACTAAATACAAGACATTTGCACTAAGGATTTCAGTTTTTCCAGTGCAAGGTTGAGTAGAATTATTTTGAAATCTCATTTTCTGAATTTTTCTTAAGTATTTTAACTTATGTTTATCTTCACTTGCGACTTTGGGATAATGACGAATATTTACAGTTTAAAAAAAAAAAAGTATGAGTCTAAAAGACAAACGCCTGCGATGAAAAGAGACATCTTATAATAAAAAGTGAAGCTTCTACATTCCGTTTAACAAGATCAATTTGACCAAAATGGAAAGAAAGAGAAATGATCCGCCAATAAAATGAGCCAATTCAAGATCATTCTAATCCATATTGGACTTAATGAACCACATACAAGATATTTCCACTTTTTTTTTATTGGCTGAGGAGGGGATGGAGCTCTATCTACCTTGGCTGGCTGGTAGATGGTCGTACTCCAGGCAGCTTCTGGAGCCTTTAACGTGTTCTATGTGTCGTCTGACAGGAGGCAGAGGAGCAGCACTGTTCAGCATGTCAAACACCGTGTCTGCACCACACACACCGAGAAAGTCAGGAAATAAAAACACAAGGCGGCCGACTGTCAGTCGGCAGCACGGCTGTACACGCATACATATGCAGAGAGAACAACAAACACTTAATCCCCTCGAGAAACGGGAGAAATATGAGATTAGCATAAGGAGGCTCCTTTCTCGCTGAACAGTGTGTCGGCTGCTCGCGGCTTCCGCTCGCACGCTTCTTTTTTATTTAAAATCAGAACAGTGGGGGGCTGCCGGCTCACCGGGGGTTAGGAGGAGGTGTTCGTGTCCGGACTGGGGCCTGTGCGGCCGCGCCGCGGCACAGGAGGAGGAGGAGGCGGCGGACGTGGAGGAGCTGCAGGATGAGGAGGAGGAGCAGGAGGAGGAGAGGTCGGTGAGGCTGTGGCGAGCGGGCGGAGGGGGCGGGGGCTGGGACGGAGGGCGGCTGTGGAAGGCGTCTTCTAACGCTGTGAAGCAGAGAAGCCACAGACAGGACTGTCAGCGGCTGCACCACGTGCAGGGCCCGGTAACGGGATTACACGCTGAGGAGCAGCTGCCTTCAAGATAAAAGCTGAGCGGAGGAGGAGGAGGGTTTTTTTTTTTTTTTTTTTTTGAGACAGCACTTCAGGAAAAGAGGACTGACGCAAGAATACAAGTTTGACACTGGCTGACGTTTTTCTTTCTGGTTTAAGCAGCCTACCTTGGGGGGGCAGCAGGATGTCGTAGTCTGAGGGGGTCTTATTGGTGCTGAAGGGGCAGAGGACAGAATGGGTCCGGACCGGCTCTGACGAGGAAGAAGAGCACAAGTTCAGCATGAAGCAGCCGCTGGTTTAAAGGTTAAAGGTTAACCTTTAACCTCTGCAGTCGGATCCACAGATTCACATGTTTTTAATTCACTTAACAATAAATGATGCTGCCAATATCTCCACTTGGCTGTTATGTACAGAAGCTTACAGTTACAGTTTTTAGGGCCAGGTATTTAAAAAAAGAGGAAGATTTTTATACTTGACCCTTTTTTTTCATATTTACAGTTTGACATGATTCATGACTTATAGTTGACTATATAAGTCTAGGGCTGTCATTTTCTGCTCAAAATTAAAAAAAAAAAAACTATATATCTAAAAATAAATCTAAAAATCTAAAATCTGAATATTACACATACAGTGTTTTTCAATGACACTCTTCCTTTCTCCTCACATGATTTGTCTACCTCCCAAAACCAAAAACATTGCAGAGAGGTGATTTTCAATAACAATGATTTTCAACCATGACTTGTATATATCTATTCAAGTCTCAACAACCCCAAAAAGGGATTTTATACCTGGGATACTTTTTATTTTATTTTTTTTTAATGGACATTTGTGTAAGCGGCAACTATAGTTATTAAAATGCTATTTTCTTCAAAGCAGAGTACAACAAGGACCAGAAAAAATTGAAACATAACATAATTGTTAGTAACTCGACTCATATGCATAAAGACTATGTGGGTTGATATTAATTAGACTGACACAAAACATGTATAAGAATCTTGGGGTGATTTGAGATGATTATTTTGGCTTAAAACCCAAATTTGAAATAAATCCAGGGGAAAGTGCACAATATGAAACCCTGAGATGAAATCCCTAGATGTTCACTTCGATGCTCACTGTTACGACCTCTCCTCATATATTCAGAGCTGCTGGTTTCAGGACTCACCGGGCTTCTTCTCCTCCATGGAGGGCTCTGGGGAGCCGTTCTCCAAGTGCCTGAAAAGACAGAACGGAAATGTTTTTCCGGTTTCACAGCAGCCTCATTAATCTGATGAAACGATCTTTGCCGGGGGCCTTTTTCACGCGTTAGAAGGGGAGGGCGGCTACCTGCTGGGTACAGAGATGCAGACGGGAGCCTGGGTCAGGCAGAGGGTGGAGGAGGGGATCTGGTAGTCGTCCTCCGGCCTCCCCGGCGCCGCCCGGTGCCGCTCCAGCGCGGGGCTGCTGAAAGGGTTGGACGATCTGTGAGGAACCGTTCCATTAGCGTCACTCACGCCGCTTTAAAGCATTCAAAGTGCAATTACGGACGTGATCACGGTGCCTCTTAAGGACGGGGAGGAGGTTCTCTCGTCACATTTGAACAGCGTTTTTAACATCACCATAGGAGCATTATGGGAAACCATATAACTCAATAACCATGCTACTCATCAAAATCACAGTAAGATCCAATAAACAATTAAATATAATTATGCTTGATGATAACTGTGTACACTGGTCACTGCATCTGTTTCTGTGCTGCAAAGGTCCACAAAGTGCACAAACTGTTGGTTTTTTTAGTTAATGATTCAACAGGGCCACAGTAAAGGCTTCTTGAATAATGCAAAAGGTGTGTGTGTGTGTGTGTGTGTGTGTGTGTGTGTGTGGGGCCGAGTGATTTCATGCGTACAGAACACAGCAAATCAGCCGCAGTCATTTGCGCGAAGGGAAGTGTGTGTTTGTGTGTGTGAGAGATATTTGGAAAAAGCGTAACTAGTTTCCAGCAGAAGACGCAGATCCATTCAGCTTCATCAGGAGTGACAGCTCTATCCCCTGCCTCCAATACACAGAAATACCTAATCTAATTCTGGCTGCAGCTAAAAGGCTATTAGTCCTTCAGCCATCATTTTTCAAAGCTGTGTCTAACCAGAACTTTTCCCTGAGGCTGCAAGACCTCACTGGGAGAAAGTCCCTGTGTCTGGAACCACAGGGAAGAGGAGAAAGGAACTTTGGCTAAAATGAAGTATCTAAGAGGCAAAATGGTGATTGATTACTGCTAAGTACAGGGACTGGGTGTTGGTGCATTCTCACTGGGGCTGCAACTGACGTTTTTGATTAATTACTGAAACTATCAAACAGTTGGCTGGTTCATAAAATGGTCGCCTTTATAGAAGACTAAAGAAGCCAGAAAATGAGATTTTAGATGCTGGAACCAGAGAAATTGAACCAAATACCAAAATATTTGGTGATTAAATGTAATAGCTGGCAACTAATGGATTGTCCATTGCAGCTCTAATTTTCAAGTGGTAATCCTGTTACTGTTATGTGTCGTATAAATAGGTTTAGGTGAAGTTAAGCGTTCACACACAGCTAAAACTGAATTCCTAACAGGTGGAGATACTGTATCTTGTTGGTGCAGTTATTCTAATGTTGAGCAGAATTGTCTTATTCCACTGCCAGATAAGTTTTAGGTTGAATTGGTCTTGTTTTAAGAAAACAATACAAACTTTTTCTTCAAATGAAAAGATGAAATTAACTAAAGTCAAGAAATAAATGAAATAAGCTAAATTATCTGCCAGAATAAACATGCATCAATGAAACTTCTGGATATTTCCAATACATTTTTTTCCTCTGTGATTCTTACTTGTGGCTGTTGGCGTGGATGGACTGGGTCGGTGAGTGCCGTGCAGGAAGGACGTCGTACTCGTCGCTGACCTGCACACCGTTAGAGAAGGGCTGGGCACACACAGGGGAACAGAGGAGGTCAACGTTATCATTCGATTGAACTGAAATAAACGTCAGACACCTCGTGTGTGGTCAGACCCAGGCAGGAAACGTGAGTCGATGCAGTGCATGCACTTCTAAACTTTCAGATTTTTCAGTTATTTGCTCAAGTTTCGGTGCAACTCAAAAAAAGAGGGAGGGGTGTTTATTTATTATTCATGTACTTCTGATCAAACCTCGTACATTTCAAGTAAAGAATGCTTTCTGCAGACATTGTCCCACAGTGCAGAGTATATACACAAAGTCAAAACCACACACAATGCTGCTGAGAGGAAACACAATGCAGTGCAGCATTATAAACATAACTGGGATCAGTATTCCACGCTGAGGTCAGAGGTCAGCACCCTGCTTGGTAGATTTGCTCACAGACCTGCGAAGAGGCGCTCGAGTGTTTGGGGGGGATACGTTTTCAGCTCCGAATATTGTTTTGATCCAAGCCGCATGGGCAACACCGGGATAACGGATCATAGATGGGACGGGATGACCTTCAGAAAGAAAATGTTGCATCTGCAAAGCAGACACAAGCTAAATCTGAGGCGAGAGTCGCTCTGCATGGGGGGGAAGCAGCAGCATCCTGAATATTAACAAAAAGTGACAATGTTCTCAACAGAATCTGCCCTGCTGGAGGCCCTTCCTGATCAGAGTGTCTCTGGAGAGAGATTGAGTGATTGGATGTGTGTGTGTGTGTGTGTGTGTGTGTGTGTGTGTGTGTGTGTGTGCGCGTGCATTCACCACACACAAGGCTTTCAAATGATAAAGTGGAGAGAAGAGTGCACAGATTATGCAGGAGCTCAGCAGTTCTCGCGGTCGGTTCGAGACACTCGATGCAAACAGGGATTTCATTATTTAGCATTGATTATCATATTTATATTCTGTCCAGCACACTCAAAGTATGAATTGTCTCATTAGAAGATTGGCAGCGGAAGCATATTAGTCTTGGTCCTCTGCCAGACAATTCTCACTTTTTGTTTTTGTTCATGATCATCACAAGTAGTTTCTGACATTTCCACATTTTTCTGACCATATCTGACACCAGAGTACAAATAACCGTCCTTTTCTCCCCTTCTAATTACCAAATAAGATTATAATTCCCCTTCCATATATATCATTTGTTTCTATAAATAAAAGTTGACACTGACTAAATTAATTTTTTTCCCAGAATCTGTGGAGCAGTTCTTGTTCCTGGTGTCCATGGAAACAAAGATGGCTGCGGTCATGAAGGTTTCCTTGTGCAGGAAAGTTTGTCTGATTCCGACATCTGTGTGACTCATAAAGGTTCAGTAAAGCTAACATTTGGTTATTTGCGATGCTATATTCTGCAAATCCAAACGGCATGAAAAACACTCTTCATGTCCAATCATTTATTTTTATACTTTAGCTAATAAGAGTAGCAATACTTTGGAAATATGTTTTTGAAACTCTTTTCTTTTTATCTAGTTACACAGACCTGATTTGTTTAAATTCCATACGGAGTGAGGAAACAAAAAACCATGCAAGTCTACTTTCCACCACTGCCTCTGTCCTCATGAATGAAGACCATAATTTCTCACTCAGGATGCATAAAAAAATACCAAAGATGGTATTAATGTTAACTCATTACAAGATTTGTGGCGCTATTACCACATGTAAAATATTTGTCTTTTGCACCAGATGCACTGATTCATACCATCATTTCCATTGTTGTTTTCAGAATTGCGTTGTCCTGTCAATGGTGTCTGGCTGCGTGAAGCATGGGCCAGCAGTAAAAGCTTTGGATGAAACGGAGCCATTAGCATTCATTAAGCTGTAAATTATAGGATTTTTGTTGCTCCAATTTAGCCTTACTCCTTCATATCTCCATATGCTCTGCTGCAGATCCAGTTTCTTTTTATTTTCCTCGTCGGACTCATCAGGCTCAACGAAAGCCAAAATAATCCGATCGATCTGAGACATTCCATTTCATTGTAAAAACGCTTTCAATTTGCAGAAGTTTTTTTCTTTCTTTCTTTCTTTCCTTGAATGGAATTTTTTGCTTTTAGCCACAGCTTCACCTTAATTCAACGTTAAATGTCAAGAAGTCATCTGTTTCAAATCTGACCTTTTAGAAGCTACGGTTCAGACTTGTGAGGATAAATATCCTCGATCCTCCTCTCAAAACATTACAGAAACAATTTATCAGCAGCCCGTGGGACGGCAAAACACACTAATAACTGAAGTCTGTGGGAGTCGAGAGAAACGCTGTACTCCACACACACACAAACGCTTAAACCGCAAACAACCACATGTTATTACAGACTTTTGGGAGTCTAAATTGTTTTGACTGAGAGCTCTCAGATAAGCAGGCTTCTATACGCTGATTTACTGCAGCTCCTTGAAAAAAAGCCTGTCTCGTGTTCTGTGCAGGGACATTGGCCAGTCTACAGCCAAGCTGGAAGCTGTTAAAGGCTGCGATGCTCATTGGAAAAGGAAACACAACACTAAAGTAAAAGAACCTGATGAGAAGTCCGGGAAACACACACGTCCAACTTCCACGTTAATCCATCCAACAGTTGTTGGGACGTTTCAGTCCACACACGTGAACCTGCTGGTGGTGCTAGAGGAACAGGCATCGTCAGCCTTCCTCTGGGAACTATGAATGAATCTATCCAGAAGCTGCTGAGATATTTCATCCCTATCCCCAGAGCAATAAACAATCCTATATAATAAGTCCAAATGTTTGAAGATCTTTTGAAGAAACCACATGGTGGTTGACAGTTTTCCGTACTTCATCCCAATGCATCACCTCAAAGGTTCAAAGTGACCGTACCTTGGAGCTCTCCGAGTTCCCCGCCCCCTCCGCTCTGTGATGTAACCGCCCGAACCCCGCAGACGGACAGCTGAGCGGTCTGCCATTTAGGTGGGAGGGGCCGGCGGGCGCCAGCTGGAGCGGGTGGGCGTCGGCTAAGTGTCCGTCTTTGGGGGCCGCGTGGGGGTCCGACAGCGCGCCGGTGGACGACGAGATGGAGGAGGACAGGGAGGAGGAGCTGGGGAGCCACGAGTGGCGGGACTCCGGGGGTATGGGAGGAGGGCGCTCGGGGGGAGGCGGCGGGGGCGGGTCCCTCTGCGGGGGAGGCGGGGCGGGGAGAGGCTTGTCCTGCTTCCTGGACATGCCCGGTGAAGACTGGAGAGATGGAGAGATGTGGCGTGAAATGACCAGATAGTCTAAATATTTTAAGATTAACATTAGAATGTATTACTGCAAATAATACATCCAGATGTAAACCCCTCATTCAATGTTTGATTAGTACTGCAAGTAACGCTGTTACATGTAACTAGTTGCTACCTAACAGTGATTTATGAAAAAACACCTTGTGCTCTCTTCAAGTGGAAATTTTCCTTTATATTTATTCATCGATTCAAAATCTTTTTTTATTTCAGAAGTCACCTTCTTTTGTTTTGTGTGTTTCCTGTGATTTCGTCACCCTGGTGTAATGTAGTATTTTTTCCTTTAGTTTAGTTAAGAGTCCTCTGTTAGGCACTTCCTAAACTTCAGTTTAAATACTTTGTTCTTAATGATTCTGGGACGCTGAGTCGGCTGAAGCTCGAGTTTAGCGATAACGTGCCAGAAAAATACAGTTGACCCAATTTCCTTTATAGCTTGGGATTTGGCTTCGCTTTCGGTTGCTGTTAAGGAAAGGCGAGACATTTATGTAGAAGGAAAATTATGGATTTATTGAATTCCAGCAAATTTCCAAGTATGAAACTATAATGAAAGAGAATTAATTTTCTATGAATTAAAAATGACCAGAGATGCAATCATTAGTCAGTTAATCAATTAGTTGTCAACTATTAGATTAATCCCAAACTGTTTGTGTGGACAAGACATTTTAGGTTGCATCTTAAGCATTGAGAAGGGCTAATCGAGCGGTGATCGATTTATCATTTCAATAATGTATAGATGAATAAACCATGTGTAATAAATGGAATAGATGAATACCCGGGGATTTCTGTGACTGACCTTCGGGGAGCCGGTGGGGCTGGCAGACGGGGAGCGGATGGCGCCCTTCTGGATGAGGTCGAGTCGCGGCGGGACGGGGGGGAGGCCGAGGTGCTGGCCGCAGTGGCCCGGCTCTCCTATGTGGGCCTTCCTGTGTTGGCTGACCGGCGACGAGCTGGGAGACACCATGGGCGAGTTCTGGCGCTCGGCGCAGTGCTGAGAGAGAAGGAAAGCAAAGCGGTTCTGAACCAGCTGCTCACGGAAGAGACACAATATCTGCGAAAACTCAAAAAACAAGAACAATACACAATGATATTAACAATAGGCGTTTCTAGCCCATTTCTGGCTACAATTAAAGTGATTTTTTTTCTTTTTTTAACCATTTACTATTTTTTAATAAACTAAAGTTTCAAAACTACACAATACATGGCATTGTAATATTTTAACAGAAATACATGTTATTGTATTATACTGACAAGATAATAAAACACAGGGACAAAGATTTAATTTCTGCCTAAGCTGCCTAAGCAAAAAACATTTTGGGCCCTCACTACAGGAGGGCTGGTTTAATCAAAATGAGTTGTCGTCCACCAGAAATTCCAATCCATTCCTCTTTTGCTGTGGCCCAACGTTTAAATGACATTTAGCTGAAATTGTGTTAAAATTAACAGGGTTTCCCGCAGTGCTTGAGGCAGCCCCCCCTGCAATGCATCTCTGCATACATCTCACTAAGCCATCAACGGGTTTAAGCTGCTGTTTTATTCCTTGTGTTAACACAGCATCTTATTAATAGACTCGTTCACAGAGCCTTAGCATTACCTAACAGCACAGAATCTGGGCCTGAACTCATTTATTTATAAAGAGGGTTCAGCAACACTGTTCTTGTTAATTTGCACACAAATAAATTATTGAACTTTAACAGCTAACCCCCAAATCACCACCTCTCCTCACAAATCAGTGGGAAACACTGATGTAGGAAATAGTGAACTTTATCTTCTCTGGCTGCTCTGATCTCTGGGTGCACAGACCAGTGAGACACCTCAGATTCTAGAACCACCCCCCTGATCTGCCCAGCGGCTCCTGCTACAGGACCTGTACCTTCCTGATGTTGGCCAGCCCGTTCATGACCAGGCAGTCCTCCCTGTCCTCGTCGTCGTCCAGCTCCAGCATGGGGCAGCTGTGCTGGTCCAGGAAGAAGCACTTGTTGCCCTCGTTCCGCGGGTCGAAGGGGTCCACGATGATGGGCTCCGTGCCTTTGATCTCGCAGCGGCAGAACGGGCAACCCTGGCCGTCCGACTCCTGAAGACAGATGAGGGAAATGTCAGTGATGTCGCGCGCACACGCGAAGGTGCGATGGCGCCGTTTATAACCCATTTTCAAATGTAAAGATCTGATGAGTTGGACTCCGCTGAACATCAGGAATCACTTGACCGCTGCCACACACAGCTGGAATACACATGTTTAAGGTTGTGTATCTTAACACCCCCCCCACACACACACACATCTATAAAAGGACTCTGACTAAGTCAACTGGACACATGCTTGTATAGATCCTCTCCAGGGGAAAAATGTTTTTGCAACTTTACAACATCCACTGGCCACATGTACATTTTCCACATGTCAAACAGGGGGGGGCATAGATAAGTGAATGAAAGAGGTTTTGGTTGTCGGGGCATCGCTCCACGTTTACTCATCTCGCTCCAATCAAAGGCAGACAATATTTACCGAGAACAAAGCTGCATTTGTGGCGGCCATATGGTTGGGGACTTGCTGGGGGGGGGAACGCACCAAAGGCATGTTTG
Source organism: Eupleurogrammus muticus (assembly GCA_036785175.1). Taxonomy (NCBI): domain Eukaryota; kingdom Metazoa; phylum Chordata; class Actinopteri; order Scombriformes; family Trichiuridae; genus Eupleurogrammus; species Eupleurogrammus muticus. The sequence continues at coordinate 7,876,502 of JAYKQN010000007.1, forward strand.
AAACTTAATCCTAATTGGAGTGGGTGGAGAAGGGAAGGAGTGGGAGGTTAAAAGGAAGAAGGGAGCCTGGGGGGGGGTGGCGTGATGGCCACGGACACTAACGGAACCCTACTGTTCAGCAACAGACACGACTTGAATCGACAAAACGGCCTCTGATGCTCAGCCGTGAAATAGGAGAGAAGAAAATAAGTGGCAAACAGGATGTTGCTTAACTCCAGACTTCCCCCTTTGATTTGCTAATTTATAGGGTCAGAAATGTCATCACTGGCGTCCACAGTAGGATAGAACTGGGAAACTTTTGTTTGAAGAGTTTTATTTAAACGTGTCATTTTTTTTCCTAAATGCTCAAAGTTCACCAGCTTGTCCCTAACTTTTTTTTTTTTTTTTCCCCCTGTGTGCTGAGCAGGTACGTGTACAGTGTGTTTGACATTTACTCCATGGAAAGAACACGCTGCTATTTGCCAACACGACAATTTCCAGCAATCATCGGATGCTTACAGGATATCTAAAGAAACCTACAGTCTGGTGCGAACAAGACGCAGAAAAGTCCCCCCGTGAATCACTCTGAGTTCTCACGACTGTGATTCAGGATAAAACTCAGAGCTAGAGTAAGGGAACCCTCTCGTGTGCCCCCACACTTCTCGCAGAGATCAAAAACAGTCATTGAAGAGAACAGGATGTGGAATTACATAGATCATCGGCCAGCTGTGAGTGAGGAGTGCATGTCTGTTCCATCCCAGCTGAGTAATACACATAGCGAGAGGAAAGTCAGGGAACCACCACTGAGTCAATGACCTAAATGGACCAGGCGCTGGGTTAGTCACTGTCACAGGGAAAGGAGGGTTCCCTCTGTCTGTGACTCACGCTTCAGCAAACGTGGGACGGCAATTTTTTCAGTACTGAAGCACAAGCTTCGTTCACTGAATCACTGGCTGAGGTTGTGGAGGGAGGCGGGGTCACGGCGAGTTGTCATAACAGGAAGCGTGACAAACAAACACT
>JAYKQN010000007.1:7880000-7940000 GCA_036785175.1 Eupleurogrammus muticus
GGCTCAATCAGTTGTCAGTAAAGGTTTTCATGGGCTTTCTTGATGTATTCCAGCAGATGTAACCATGTACATTAATCTGACTATCCATATAAAAAATAAAAAAAAACATGTTTTTAAACCCACTTGTGTCACTTTGATGTGATCATGAGGCGTCGGCTCACATAAACCAGTGAGGTCAGGATTGTAGCTGCGACCGTCAGGAAACAAGTAGCTGCAGATGAGAGGAAAAAAATCTGTTACAAATATGCAGTGCATGAAATATTTATTCAATGTTTAGTTAAATATTTGGTTTCATGTTTTATAAATTCTGCTTGTAGACATTACACTAACTGAAGCATGATAATATGAAGTCTAACAGCTCAGAATATACCCATGCTATAGTCTATATTAGTGATGCACGATATATCGGCCAACCGATATATATCGGCCGATATGTCACGTTTTTTAACTTATCGGTATCGGTCCGATATCAACAAATTCTGGCCGATATGTCAACAATGTGCAGAGTTAAACCGCTACAGTTAGTTGGGTCACAGTCTGCGTGTCTCTCAGCGACGCACTAAGCTAGCTGGTCCTAGCGGGCTCCTGCGTCACATCGCATCGCCCGAAAAGACAAAAAAATGCGCGGAACGTTGCTCCGGGGTGTCGGACGCCGTCCTGCCGCCTTCTCATCGCCGGCCGCCGCCGACGTCGCCGCCTTCGCGGAGCTCCATCGGGTCCGCTCCGCCGTACTTCCTCTAACCACATGACAGAGTTTTACAGTGAGCCTTCCTTTAAATAAAGAGCACTGTTGTGCTTTTCAAATGTACAGTGTTTTTTTCTGGTCTGTACTAAATTTGTGACACTACAGAAAACTTTTTTTCTCTACATATATCGAAATCGGCAAATATCGATATCGGCAGTGACTGCCGATATGTATATCGGATATCGATATCGGCCGAAATTTTCACATCGGTGCATCCCTAGTCTATATACATTTTATACCAGTGTAACAGCTATAAATATTAGTCAGAGGCGGGACAAAACATTCATTTGAATTTGATTAGATAAGTGGACACATAATGGTGGACAACTCCCCTTGATTGACAGGTGGATTGACTATTAGTTGAAATTGCTCCAGTCAAAATGCTGACTTTTTTTTCTTTAACAGGAAAAATATGTTTTCAAAACTACAAAGAGTTTTTTTTTTTTTTCTTTTCAGGTCAGTTTTAAGTATTAACAACCCAACTATGCAAATATATTACACAATATAACTAAACTACAAGCAGCATCAAAAATACTTAATGATTGCACTATAAATACCATTTGACTACTTTATTGATCCTAGTTACTGACTGACATGAACTATCAGCCTCCAATATAAAACAACGAACAAAATATGTGTTCATAACACATGGTATACAAACCGTTAAATATCCTGCAGCAATTGCAAAAAATGTCAGAAACTATTTTCCACTGCAACACAATGAATTTTGAAAAGCTCTTCAACTGTGTGCAAGCCTGTGTGTAACCACTCTGCTTGACATTTGAACTTCACATCCCCCACACTTGCTGGGGTCTCCCTGCTTGATCAAAAACAGAGGTGCTTCAAACAGAATCCCCCCCCCCCTCTCTCTCTTCCCCGCCTACAAAGGACTTGTAAGAAGACGCAGCACTCCTTGAACACACTCAGCAGGCTGTGAGTGACAGCTGAGAGGAAGTAAATGGAAGGAAAGCATGCCTGATTGTTCTGAGGCTGTCAGCTCGTCACGTGTGACGGGAAACGGAGAATGACTCTAATGACTCGAAGCTCAAACAAATCGCCTCGTCTATCGGCGGTACAGAGATAACATGTCGTTTCATCTAGGAAGTGGCGTGTTACTCCTTCAAGAAGACAGCTGAAGGTTATGCAAATCAGATGTGGCTGATCCCGACATGCTTGAGCGTTTCTCTTGTTTGCGAACAGCCTGAACATGACTAACACAGCTGATCAATACACACACAGCGAGGGAGACGTGGACGGAGTGAGTGTGTAAATGGGTTACGTACAAGCCCTCCCTGTAGCCATCGATGAGGGCCTGAAACAGGGGTTTGTTGTGGGGGATGGTCTGCAGGATGTTGCCGTCGTTGGTCACATAGCCGATGGCCCACTGGCCCAGCCGCGTGCAGCTCAGTCTGAAGATGTAACTGTTGGGGAGGGAAACAGGGTGGAAGCTCAATATCCACAAAACCAGCAGAAGAAAACATGTATAACAAACATTTGGTAAATTAAAAAGTTGTTTAAATAAATGAGAAGAACATATTGGAAATAAAATCCACTAACACAAGTTAATCAGGATTTTATGACTATTTTTGTTCTTTTTTTTTTTAAATAAGGACAACTGAATGGCCGATGCCCCATACCACAGCTTGTTATAATTATTCTATTATAAGAGAATGTTCCTATTTATTTCCTGTCTATTCAATTCTCTCTAGTCGCTCTCTCTCCTCGTGTTTCACTTCCTGTATTCCTCTGTATACGTTAGTTGTTGCTGTATGCATTTTAATGTAAATAATAAAAATGGAGATCGCAACACAAATCCCTATATTTGCCTTAATATACATCCTGTACATACAGAAAACTGATCTGTTTGCATGATCACATAGCATTATGTTTTAATAATTCAAGTTTCTAGTGTTTCTGAGTTTTCTTCTTTCTGTGTTATAATTAAGTTAACTATTGGCAACTGGTCTGTTTTGAAGAGCAAAGCCCAACCCAATAATACTCCCATCAGGAAGCATAATTAATTATAGATCTATGCATTGCAGAAATGATCTCTGGGTATGTTTGTGTTCAGATATCAACAGTCCTTTCTCCAGTATCGTGGACTCTTGAGGTCATCTCCATGAGGTCAATTTGCCTCTTTCAAACAACACATGGCTGCTTCTAAACAGCAGAGCGGCAAAATGTCACAAAAGAAGTGAAGACAACGATAACATCAGTGTGGCTGAAACAACTGCAACAACATCCGCAGCTGTAGAAAGAAGAAGAAGCCAGCTAAGATGACCACGGGCGTGACTCACAGCCATCACACTAGTGAGGAGTCTGAGAAAGAGACAGTGACACTTCAGTATGCCGTACCACCAGTTCACCAGGAATTAGCCATGTCCTGCTGGGAGAGCCTCACTTGTTGCTGTGTATTGTGCCCGCAAACCCCACTACCTATAGATCAGATCCTACACTGATGAATTTCTGGGTACATACTGGTTTACAATGGGACCTGAAACTTGTCAGAACAAAAGCTCAAATGTCGTTGCCTCAAAACGACAACACCACACACCAAAAAAAGAGTACTTCTGTTTTTTTTGGGTTTTTTTTCAAGCTCTGTTTAAAAGGAAACGGGCAAACGAGGGGGAGAAACTGTGCCAAAAGAATTGTTGCTCAATCCGCCTTCAAAAGGCACTGTGTTTTATTCCGCATGTAAATTATTTGGGTACGGTTAACTTCAGCCTGCACTCGCAGCGGGGTATAGTGAGTGGAAAATGCAGCTTGGCTGAACATGAAGGTATCGGAGAGCTACAGAAAGTCCACGGTTGCTTATGTTATTCGCTGCGTGAATGTGAATATTGGCCCACGGTTGTATAGAGGGGTGGTTTCAGTGGGAGGACTAATTATGAAGGAAGCATAGTGGCATTTTTGGGCATCCTGATAATGTTAACTTTATATCAGTCAGTTTGATTCATTCCACATCTCATATAGCAATGATGGACGCAGAATAGCAACACATCTCAACAAGTACAGAATGCATTTATAAAAGGCTCTTTCAGTGAGTGTGTGGCATTGTGGTACATAATGCTGTAGATTTAGTGTAAAAGCATAAGGTAGCAGTGATGGTCAAGGGCGATAAGGAGAATGGAGAAAAAAAGAGGGAGTGGTGGCAGAGAGGCCAATGCCATTAAAGAGAAAAAAATGTTATTTTCTGATTTTTTCACGGTGGTTATGTTGTAAAGTAAAAACAAACATGCCCACACAACCCAGGAGGAAGGTGCTGCATTGCTGGATCTGTAAAAGCAGAGGGTCAGTGTGTATGTGTGTGTGTGTGTTGGTCAAACAGACAAATCTAGCACACAGCTGAGGAGAAATGAATAAGCAGGAGATGTAGTGGTTGCTACCAAAAGTGTTTTAAACCTGCATTTTCTCTCACAGACAGCAGGGGGCAACTCTACTTGCGCCAAAAAATAAGTCAAATTGTATGTAAATCCAAACTAAACATTTCATAACGTATTATCCAAATGACCACTTCCCTAATGCATTGCATTATCATAGTTTACTGTAGACTTTAAGTGCTATGTTAACGAAGCAAGAACTATGGACTTCAAAATAGGAGTCTGTTAGCCAATAGGTGGTCACATCCATTATATTCAGTCAATGGTTACCACATTTTATATGACCTCACACCCTGTGTGCTGCTATTGGCTGGGGACTACACAACCACGGCTCAGAGGTTGACACCCAGAAATGTCCTAAATACAGCAAAAATAATAAAATCACACACTTTTAGTTGTTCTTAAGTGAGTATATATATGTTCATGCCCTTGTTCCCTATAATTTTGTTTTTGCCAATGTGCCTATATTCAACCAGTAAGTAGTTTATTTACACTTTATTTGTGGAAAAAATGATATGACATTGCGGCATGTATGATGAGGTGGTATCATATTCAGCCTATAAAGCTGCTGTGTTATTACTCACCATACAGTAGTGGGTAGTCTTAGCATCGTGGCACCTCGCCCTATCTGTGAAGATGCATGCTACGCTTATAAGCAATCTTCACGGAACATGCATAAACTCCTTTTTCCCCTCCACTGAGTTTTAGCGTCTGTTCGCTCTTATCACAGATGTCAAGTAAATACACAAGGTCTTCATAAGATTTCAACATTATTAATCCTCATAAGTGCACACAACTATGCTCAGCTCCACTTCAGCACCAGATTTCTCTAATCCCCCCCATAACCCGAGGTTTTCTCGTGCGGAAAGCCGACTGTAACCTGGTTACATAAGTGTGTGTAAAAATGCGGGAAATTAAGTGGGCTTGGGTCGCTACCATTTGTACATGTACATCTGTTGTTGTTGCATTCAAAACAATCAAAAAGTTTTGTAGGTATTTTGGGTTCGAGGGACACAGAATCAATAAAACCAAGTTGCAAATAACATGTTTTTGAACAAAAAGGTGTGACTGTGGATTAAGTGGAGGAAAATGAGGTGTAGCACCAGGTAAATTGCCCTGCCATATTACAGTGTGGAAATCCTATTTAGTATTTAGGTTCATAGCTGTGCTTATAGCCTATTTAAATACAAGTCATAAATCGCACCTAGAAAGTAGACACTGGGAAGTGGTTTTCTATGATAAAATATGAACTCTCTACTGTAATGCACTAAAGTGCAACAAACAATGCTTCTGCCGCGGCTTCAAAGCTCCATCACTGAGGGATATTCATGTGCAAATCATAGGAAACAGCTCAGCGCAAAGTGGAACAAAGGTAATGTGAAAAATGCACTGGGTTTTACAAATGCAGTCCACCATGATGCCGAGCTTAGCGCGAGCCTTCGCCACCGTACGATCCCACCGCTACGGGCTAAACCCACCGCTCAGCCGAGGGGTGACGTGGGTAGTTTGAGAGTTTCAGTGATGCTGATAGGCCGTACTCCTTCTCAGATTGGAAAAGTTTAGCCGAGGACAGTCTGCACTTTTATAACACTCCCAACAGTCATAATGAACATGCTTTGTGTGATTGTTTAATAGAGATAGGATCAGTGTAATGTGGGCTGACCTTTAATCAACTGTGAGATCAGTGTTTCTATTCGGAACTGATGAAACACACACATAGGTGTGTGTGTGGGCATGTTTGTGAGTTGAGTGTCTGAGTGAGTTGAAATAACATGTAACGGCTCATCCAATACGACTGACTCAGTGTGTGTGTGTGTGTGTGTGTGTGTATGTGTGTGTAACAATGGTATTACCATGATTCACTCAGCACCCTACAGATTTACAGATTTGCATGGTGAAGGCATACACCAGCCCCCTACACACACACACAGTGGCCTGTCATTATCTGCTCTGCCACGCCGTCATGCAAGACGGCTAATCACAGGGCCTGCGTGCCGCAGCTCAAGGCTATGGCGGACTGCTCTCAATAAATTAGAACTGTTGTTTAAGGTATTTTCTCAAGCTACTTTCCCCCCAACAGAAGCTGCCATTGGACCTCAACACTTGGCGAGATGCCAAACCAGTGTTAGGGTGCAGGGCACTGCTAGACGAACACTCCACTCACACAGATTCTCTTCTTTTTTTCCTGCGACAATTATATCTAAGAGGCTGCAGCTGACAGGAGAGACGCCTGTTGTCTTCAGACTGCATCCATCTGCAGGCTTTTACTTGCGGTTTTGTACCAATACGATTACTTTGACATTGTAAAATGTAATTTGTCAAAAGTTGGCAAAATTTGCAGCAGAGAAGATCGCCTTTTTTTCTTTTGCACTTCACATTTGCTGCCTCCGTTTACATAAAAAAAAATCATTTTTACTTTCAATTTCTTTAAAATTCTACTGCTGTTTCAAGCGATTCAGACCAGATTTTGTGCTGTATGTTTAGGGATCATTTTCATCCTGCTGCTTCCATAGGCTTTGAAACCAAGATATGACGTTCATATGAATATATGTGACCGTAATAAGGAGCTTTGGGAAGGTTATTCAAAGATGTGACGGAGCGGCGTGGCCTGTTTATGACACACATAATCCCAAATGAAAATTCATAAACAATCTTTATTGCTGACTGATATCCGTTGCGTTTGAGCTCTTCGGCTCTTGCTCTTGCTGTCTGCTAAAGTGGCAGAAGCCCTAATTATTTATGTGTACGGGCTGAGAAGATCAATGCTTATGTGAAAATTGGATCCTAAAGCAGCGTTTTGACTTTCAGTCCTGGCTGTGCCGTGGGCTCACGGATAACAACTGAGAAAGCTGCCTCAAGGGTAAACAAGTCCAGACTTTTTTCCTCAAAAAGGCAGCACATTAAAGTCCGAGCCGCATATTAACCTGAAGGCTCTGAAATCACCAATCAATATGGATTATTTTACTTGAGATACGTCTCTTGGGGGTCATCTAGAAAATGATGATGTCACACATTTCCATGCATTCCGATTGACCAATGCAATCAAATCAGAACGGGGTGACCGCTGTGGGTTGTTTGCTTATGATCCAGTGAAGACACCACGGTCGATCAAGTCTGATCCAACTCTGCCCACAAAGTACCGATCAAAGAATGTTTAACTGTTGAAATTTGAAGGCACAGCAAGCTCAAATTCATGTATTTGTGGCTGAAGATGTATTAATTATGAATATAGTCTTGCCAGAAGAGCTTTGTAATGTTATAAACTACTGTTAATTGCTTGCATGCTGGTTCTTTAAATATATTTTACCATTGTGGTTTCACAACCACTAACTATTTTGATAATCTTCAGCTTTGGGAAACAGTGATCAACATTTTACACCATTTAATGAATCAGCCACAATTACAATTGTATCTAAACTACCATATAATACTATTATTGTGGGGTCTCTGTTCACAAGAAATGTAAAGAATAACCTTGGTACATTAGATCTTTGCAACATACAAAGATCCAACATTGACCCATTTTAAAACATCATGCAGACTGTGAGATCTTAGCAATTTCATTAGTTGACTAGAAGCCACCTCTGTGGCTCTAATAAAGAACATTGAGGCCAAGCACAAACCAAGCCATTGCAATCATGGATTTAATATTAGTGAAACAATCTGAACGGAGGAGGAGAAGAATGGGGATGCAGTCATGGGGTGAGAAGAGGCTATAGACTATAGACGCCAAGAGAGCTCGAGCTAAGTATCTATTAGCCTCTACTTGCAATTAGCAAAACCATTGGTTGATTAGTAGATGTGGCTCATGACAGATGTCACATAGTGATACAGGCTATCTTTGTTCTCAAGACAAAGACGGCAGCTGTCTGTAAACCTCTTTGACATAGGATTACTGTTTGGGAATAGCAACCAAACAATATTGCCACATTTAATGATCTATTGTCTGGGACAGTCCAACATCGCAAAGTGTGTAGCTGGCTTATAAATGAAAGATAATGACAACATCAACATAATATGGCATCTTTATGCATTCAGGTAGTAGAAACACACATGCAGGCGCCATACCTGCCAGGCTTGTTGATGTACTTGTGCAGCCGGGCCTTGACTTCATCGTAGGTGAGGAACGCCATGTAACCAGGGTGCGTTACTGCCAGGAAATTCCAGTTCCTCAGAATTGATCCCCATGGCTGAAAAAAAAGACCACCCAATGTTTGTCATAACCAAACAAAACGACTGTACATTTGACCTTCATTTTCTCATTATCGGCATAAAGTCATGTCAAAGCACCGTTTCTGACGCAATTATGTGACACATGATACGTCGACTTGGCTGCGACTGGATTCTCAGCCTGCAGTCGAATTAGCAAACAACAAAGTGACTGAGGGAAGGCAGAGGCCGAGGTTTCTGATACGTGTCCAGCCCTGTAATCTAGGAGTTCGGGAAGCGGCTTGTGTACTGCAGCCAGTTGTGTTTGGCTTTGTTTACAGCTGGTTTGAGGTTTTCTGCAGGACAGAGTTACACAGATGCCAAAGCATTTGATGTGGAAGGGAACCAGCCAACATCACTGCGGAGGACTGGGGTCTGTTTACTCGACTGCCCGACAGGAAACGTGTAATAACTGGGGCCGTCGGACAAATAAACTAATTAATCTAATTAGCTACATGCTTTGTGATTAATGAATCTAAATTGATGTCATGTGAGGAGGCTGTTATCTGCACTGTCTCCCGCATCGCAGTGTGATTTATCTACATTAAATTCTTTTTGCATCCCTAAAATGAATCCCAGCACCCCTAATTTTATATATATATATATATTGCCAAACAGGGGCGACACGGTGGAGCAGTGGGTAGCACTGTTGCCTCACAGCAAGAAGGTCGCAGGTTCAAGACCGCCTTGGGGCCTGGGTCTGGGACCTTTCTGTGTGGAGTTTGCATGTTCTCCCCGTGTCTGCGTGGGTTTTCACCGGGTACTCCGGCTTCCTCCCACAATACAAAACATGCTCAGGTTAATTGGCAAATCTAAATTGCCCATAGGTGTGAGTGTGTGTGTGAATGGTGTGTGAATGGTGTGTGTGCCCCACGATTGGCTGGCGACCATCTGGGGTGTATCCCTGCCTCTCGCCATAAAATGCGCTGGGATAGGCTCCAGCAGACCCCTGCGACCCCGAAAGGGAATAAGCGGGATAGAAAATGGATGGATGGATGGATTGCCAAACAGAAAAGTACTTGATTGAAACATAATATTTTAACAAAAATACAGCAGGAAGGACGAAATGATCTGCTATACCATTGCACACATTGTACCATAGGCAGGGTTGCCTCTATTTCATTATTATTTAGATTTTGAGGAAGCACTTTTCTTCCTTTCTTTTTTTAAACTGAAAAAGTCATTATAGCTTAAGGTGTTTCACATTTTGTGAATTTATTTTCCAAAAAAATAAGTCCAAGGTCCATTTTTGTTTTATTTTTTTTTCCAATATTTTCTGTCCTCTGGTTTAATCCAGTATTATATATGCTGTTAATGTGTCTGTTGAGAAGCTGTTGTCTGTTTCCCCCCAAAAAAAAGCAATGAAATATTCTAAATATTGTTTCTTTTCTGATCCAATCCATTCCTCATTTGCCGCGGCTCAGCGCCCTTAAGCCTCTGATCCTATAATTGTCCCTGTTGATTATTTTGATGTCCCAGTAACTGATGTTCCATGTATAATATTACAAATAAATATACAACAGGAGTAGTTAGTAGTATATGCTTCATTGTAATGATTGGGGGGGGGGGCATTGTGTTGGAAGGCCTCAGTGATGCTGCCAGTTGGCTCTGCGTGGTGCCAGGTGCCACAACATTCTCCTCCATCCTGCCTGTTAGCTTAGGGCCCCACCGGGACAACGATCTACTGCCCTCACTGTGTAGCCTATTTGGCAGCAGGAATAAAAGAAAATATACTGGAATTGGTGGCCTTTGGGCTGAAATGGCAACAGAGCAAGCCCTAACCACTCTTCAGAGTTTGTTGATTTGAGCTGTAGACCCCCCCCCCCCCCAAAAAAAAAAAAAAAAACTCACTACACTATGCGACACATGGCCAAGTAAATCATTCTCTCATTCTGTTCTCCAAGGCCGGATCTCAAATTTGTGTGGGCGGTGATTTTTGTACTTTTCATGCGAGCAACAGCGATCAAACATCCCGCTGCTAACAGACACACAATTTTGCAGATTGCATTTTTCTCCTTTGTCATTTCATCTTCACCCTTGCCCTGTTTCCCGCCAGGATTCCCCAACAGTAAATCAACCGGGCCGGGGGCGTGAGGTTAGCCACAGGTTAGCCACTTCCACGACACGCCAGCCTAGAAGTGGAAGCCAGCCTGGAATGGCAACTTCTATCCACGACTACGCTTTGCTAATTTTGCTTTTTGTGCACTGTTTGCACTTTTTTTTTTTTTTTTAGCACACTGACCACCAATGAGTTTATGAACTTATGTATAGTCAACACACGTAGCCTTTCTTCATTTCTGTATGACTCTGATCCTGATAACCAATAACATCCAATCATTGTCAACCGATCAGTCACGGTCTCGTTTTCATGCTCCGAGTAAGCATCCAAAGTACAAAGGTTCCGCCAGAGTAAAACATTGCTTTAAGGCCTCTTCGCCCACACACACCATCTTGAAGCCACATGGGCCAATGAGCTGTTGACGGGAGGGGGGCTGAAGCCACACACACATCCAAACACCTCAAACAAGCACACAAATAGAAGCAGAGACATCAAACAGAATGACTTTCTACATGTATTTTATCCTGTGATCTGTACATCATGTCAAGCCTGCAAACAGGGTTTTGTAGGGTGCAGTGTGCTGCATTATTCCTGTGGCATTCGCTTTTGTTGCGTATAAGAAAGCGTCCAGATAAGACTGCATTCACGCTGAAATCCACTGATGTGTCACTTTCCCGCAGGGTTGTGTAGAGGTGTGGGCATGTGTGCTCGCGCTTCAGGACATGATGTTTGAATTTCTCTGATTCATGCATTATTCTCTGATGATTCAGAGAAGTAAGACGTGTGAATCCCCCTCTTCGTTCCCCCCTCTTCGACCACCAACGCCCCCCCTCCCCCAGCACACCCTCTCTCTCTCTCTCTCTCTCTCTCTATTTCTCTTGTATTTTTAGAATAATTTTGGATGGTTTTGGACTGGGCAATCATTTTTAAAGTTCTGAGAACAGTTGGATGAACTCTCTCCCAGCAGGAGAGGAACCTTGAGTGCTGTTGAGTTTTCGGTGATTGGTCAAATACATGCACAACGCAATAATTTTTCTTATGTATGGGTGCTAAATATCCTGGTAATTTTGTATCTTTTGTTTATTTTAGAAGTAGTTATGTCAGGAAAAAAAAGTGTTGCCTTGGACATTTACAATTATAATGGGAATTTGTTTCAATTGGGCAAGTTGTTCTTTTCTGACAGTACTGGCCATGTTTTATGCTGTCCAGAGACAGACAAAGAAACACATATTATCTGTGAAGACGTCACGTGAGATAAATGTTGTCTATGTCTGAACTTATTTAGCGAATTCATTTCCGTCTTCTATTTATCTCATTAACTTTTTTCCTCAAGCAAGCCTAAAACTTTGCAGTAAATCTTTGGTTTGAATTTGTGGTTTCCTTCAAACTTTTCTAATACACCAATTCAAAACATGGATCAAAAGGTTGCTAGAAACATGGCTCCCGGTTTCAAGCCTCGACAGTGCATCCTCTGGGTTCTCAGAAACAACCCCCAGAAGAACAGAGATAGAGATATGTTTTCTGTTAACAATTCCACAAAAAGATGATTTGTGCAAAAATAACATAACAAACAACAGGGACTGCATATTTCAACGTTACAAGCCCAAAGGATTTCTTTGACCAACCTGGAAGAGTCTTGTGAAGATGTCGAACTCAAAAACGGAAATGTAGTCGTTGCAGGTGAGATCGATGGTGGATTTGAGGGCCATGGCCTCCAGACCAGAGCTGATGGGATGCACTTCATGGAGGTGCTGTCGGAAGACTTTCCACGGCACTATTGTCCTGCAAGAGAGCAAAAAAAAATGTCTGTCAGAAAAGATACGATAACTTGTGGAATGAAGCAACTCGTCTTTGTTGAAACAGATCTACAAATGCAATGCAATCGTTTCTGCAGAACACAAAATGCCTATAGACAACGTTAATGTTCAACAAATGAAAGTATTGGAATTTGCCCCTTATTTTGAAAGGGTCATGGGAAACAAAAATATATTTTGGTGATATTTGGGGAAAAAAAAAGACACTTGCAGGGAGAGAAAGAGTTCACTCAGTTTATACTGTAGCATTAAACACAAAAGCTTTCGTGGACAAGCGAACACATGTTTTTAGTCTGCAGCATATTCATAAAATTAATTCTAAAAAGGCTGACACAGCACGTCGTTGTTTTCGTCGTTTCCATTTTATGATTCCATGTCAAAGGTTTGCACACAATCAGCTGGAGATAACACAAAGCAAGACAAATACTCCTCATTATCAAGATTGAGCTGTTTCAGTTTTTACTCCCTTTTTTCACGGTTACATTTTATCATAAGATATGATATTGCAAAAAAAAAAAAAGCATCAGCCATTTCTGCAGGGGAAATTCCATGAAGTAGTGAGCCGTACGAGCAGCTGAACACAAACGCACCCCTCCCTGAAAGTTACAAACTGCCTCGTGCACACATTACAAATTACTACAATAACACTGTCGAGCTGAAACACTACCACAGTAAATCATCAAATGTCAGGTAAAATCCTGATTAATTCTTTTTGTCACACTCCCCCCACCATCTGAATGAAGAAATATTGTATATGGCAGTTTCTACCATCGGTGCATACCCAAGTAACATTTATATAGTATCTATATGCACTTAACTGATTTAACCCTTTATTGCTTTTTATTGTTTTACAGTTAGTTGCCTGATTCCATGTGTTCATTATGACTTAAATTTATTTTAATATTCATTACTTACTATTAGTTTATTAAAATTTATATTTAAAAAAAATAACATACTTCACTGTGCGTTTTCCATCTTAACTATAGAATTATGAACAGTTAAAGTTTTTTTTGTAGCTTCTGTATCTAAATAGCTAATGCCTCTTAATGAGGCCTGCCAATCATAACAGACAGTGCTCATCAGGAAGCTACCATTGTTATCTGAATATTTGTTTTCCTCAATATTGCATATATATAGCAATAAAGAGTGTTTCATTCAACATGTGCATCATTTTCTGTAAAATCCCACTTTATGTGTAATTCCTGGTTCCACCTGCATCACAGTGAACCAGAGGCAGGAGCGCTAAGGGGCTACAGAAACAAAATCTAACTATTTTTAATAATTGTAGAATTTAACTGCCCCTCAATTGAGGCGGTCTGTTTTTAGCTAAGATGGGGTGGGAGCAAAGAACATGTATGGGGTTTGTTCCCATCTATAGTCGCAGAGACGCCTGAGAAATGTGCAACAATCAAAGAATATCCTCTGAGGCCAGCTGATCATTTACACGGGCCTGGTCTGATGATGATGGCAGGAACAGACAATAATCAGCCATAAGCTGGTGTTCAAAGCTTATGACTGATCGCAGCAGGAGAAGAACCCCCCCCCTCCACGTGTTATAACAGCACATATCCTACATGGGGTAGGAGAGAGCACAGAAGGCAAAGCAGACACCAGGAGAAGAGCCAGATAGCAACGAGAGAGAATACAGCACACTTGAATGCTTCATGACCTCAGAGTTGAGCAGAATCCCTTCTGATAGTAATCAGGCTGGTGGAAAAAAACCAAAAAAAACAAGCCAGTGCTGACGGGAGCTTCAGTCTGTGGCTTCAACGCATGGTTGACCACAACTTTACTGTTCACTTGCCTGTATACATTAGCCTCACATACACTCTGCTACAGAGAATCTGATCCATGCTGCTGTATTAAATGTTTCTAATGTGAACTGAACTTAAAGCCCAACTCAAACTAATAAGTTGTGTTTATTTAAATATAAACGGTGCATACTAATGAAAATTTAGAATCAAATGAAGATGTGAGATTTAAACATCTGGCTAATTTTCATCTGGTGTCCCTTGGCAGTTTGATAAATTAGATTTATAAAATCAAGTTATTATTATCATAACAACTCAAGTTAATGCACATTTTAAAAAACAAATTTCCAAATTTTCTAGTTAAGCTTCTCAAATTTTCTTGTTTTCTTTAGTCTTCTATGATAGTAAACTGAAGTTCTCTGGGTTGTGGATTGTTGAACAAAAAAAAACCTTCAGCTTTGGGAAACAGTGCATTTTACACCATTTTATGAACCAAATAACTAATGGTTTCATAGATTAATCAAATATCAAAATAGCATATACCATAACCACTCAAGTTAATTCACAGCACTTGAAAACAGAACTAGTATCAGTTTCAAAACTACTGGTGGAAAAAAATATTAATTTTTAAAATATATTACAATATTTCTTCTCACAACACTTCAGTACGCTATTGCCAAACATCAATTTTGAGAAAAAAAACAACTAACATTGTTTTTTCTTGTCATAGAGGGACACAGACATCGTCATATATCATAGACAAATTGTCTTCTGGTGATAGAATTGTATCTTGAGTGTCCCTACGAGTACCACCCCTATTCAACACAAAAAGTAAATCGATCTGAGAGAGGTCGTGTGTCAAAGGCAATAGAACTCAATTATGGAAGCTGACCACGCTGGATATGGGACAATCGCAGCTGAATGATTCAGTTTGACCTTGGCCGGGTGGTAATTTGTGTGCAGGAAAACTCTCTCCGCAGAGCTCATCTGGGGTCTTTGTGACAGCCCTCTCACAGGATCGATGACAGGAAGCTGAGGTCTGTAACAATCTATAATAGATTAGTCTTCAGAGTGGCTGCGAACAAAGTGGAGCAGAGAGTGCACGTTGTCTGAGGTGGGAAGTTTAGAGTCGGACTCGCTCCGATCTGAGTGTTAATCTTGATTTTGGTGCAGCCCTGCCTGGATAAAATCAGATCTGCAGCAGGATAACCAGCAGCCACATTGCCATGCACACAAGCTGCATACTTATTCTAATTAAAATTAGACAGATGCAATACTTGTGATATACTGTAATAATACATTTTTCTGGGTGTAGCTTCTCAAATGTGAGGATTTAATGCTGTTCTGTGTCACACAACATAGCAAAAATACTATTTTGGACATTTGAAGACTAAAATCACCAAATTCTTTTTTGTATTCTAGCTAGTTCATAACATTTACTTATCTACCAGGGTCTCTCAGTCAAAATAAAAGATGGCGTCACCAATACTTTGCAGTCAGCCTATTTGTCACGTTTCCTTCAGGGTTCATCATTCAGGAGGTTTTTAATCAGGTGCCAGATTATTCTCAGAGGTCTTTCTCTCTCCAAAACCGTGAATGAAAATCAGTGAAAACGCCGAAAATAGCAGTTTCCCATTACATGTCTTTCTATGATGCCGCCCGGCAGACACAGGACACCACAGCGAGCTGAATTATTTCA
Organism: Eupleurogrammus muticus; assembly: GCA_036785175.1. Taxonomy (NCBI): domain Eukaryota; kingdom Metazoa; phylum Chordata; class Actinopteri; order Scombriformes; family Trichiuridae; genus Eupleurogrammus; species Eupleurogrammus muticus. The sequence goes on from JAYKQN010000007.1 coordinate 7,895,658, forward strand.
AACATTAGCTCAGCTTGTGTCTGTCACTGTTGAAGATCAAGACATTGGGGAGGTTTTTACCAGAAGCCAGACTACCTGCAGACATCTTTTCTTCCGCTAAAATCAAATGGACCAAGTGACTAAGGATTAATACATAGAATTAATTAGTTTCACATTAACAATCTGTGTCCATCCATCCATCAAAACACTGACGCTAACACTAAGTTAGTATTAGTAGTTTTATACACTTTTTTTCTGTTTTTAAATTGTGCACTTAATATTTTAGCAGGCTGATTATCTGCAGAGGTCACAGAGTCAACTTCAGTAAAACAAACTACTCTTCTCACTATCAGATGTATACCAAAGTATTGATGCAACAGGCCGTAAACCTGTAATACGGAGCTTGTGGGTTTGTCGAGTTTTGATCGATAATGTCACGTAAAGTCATTTGGCAACAGCAAAGAGGAAGTGCCGAAACAGACCTCAGCCCTGCCTGCTGGTCCATCAAACCTCAAAACATGACATTGTCATTTAGAAAAAGCCGAACTGCAAAATGCCTCTGTCACTGTCTCATCGTGTGGCTAAAATATTTGCATTTGTCCCTTGTGTGTGTGTTTGTATTTACCTCCTATTTAAAGATTAATCAGTGATTCTTTAAAGCACGTCCAGCTTGCAACCACAATAAAACAACTCTTCCCTGCTTTTATTTGATCCGTTAAATGCAACTGAGCCGGCAGTTTCAACACAAGTTTCTAACAGCACCATCGCTGATTATCAGGCTGCTAGAACTCAGCTAATCACCATATGGCCTTAAAAAACAAATCTGAATTTAAAAATCCATGAAAAGATAAATCCTGTGTTAAAAAAAGACAAATAAATAAATAATTGTTATCATACAAGGTCTGGCTCAGGTTAAAGCCCTTTGTAAAACATGAACAAAACTCACACAGAGAACAAAAATGATCACCTTTAAAGTGGTTTTCACATGAATAGAAATCAATTGTGTGGCGCTCTAAAACAGCAGCCCACGGCAGGTTGAGCTGTGCTGCCACTGGCAACATTTGCTTTAGAGAAAGACCGATTTCTGCTGTTTCATCCGGAGTAAACTGGTTTAAAGGCAAGAGCGTGCAGGACTTTCCTAAAAAAAAAAAACAATATATAAACTCATTCAAATGTAATCCCTCTCAATTATCAGTTATGACCAGACAGAAGTGTGTGGTAGCAGTGTGTTTATAGCAGAGACCCAGCTGCCCTCTTCGCTTATTTTCTACTTTTCTCATTGCTTCAGTGGCTCCGTGCAACAGCAAAAAAAAGAATAAAAAGCAGCTCAGGGAGGGCAGAGCATGCACAGACAGTGTATTTTGCTGACATGTGCATAAACTTGCAAAAGTCGCTTGCTGTTTATGGATATTAGCTGCTTGTGCAGTAAAAAAGAATATGTTGCGGTCGTTTCCGGGTGATCATGTTTCAGGGCAAGAAAATTACCTGATATTCGATTGTTCCTTAGACTCTTATACAGATATACAGTAAATAACCAGGAACAGCAAGCAACATGTAATACACAGCTTCTAGGTTTGTCCTGTTTTGATCGAATAAATAAACTTAGGTCCATCAAACCACAAAAAAATGAATTTGTCATTTTATATATATACTTAACCATTTGTCCCTCATGTCATCATAATTGAGGAAACAGCACATGCATGGGAGGAAAAGTAAAGGAATTCGTAATAGACATGAACACGGAAAACGTCAAATCGAACGTGAAGGTGAGGGGAGAACGCTTACTTTTCTAGAAAAGACCTCCTCCAGAAGTCGGCGGCGTCAGCTTTGGTGATCCTGAACGTGTCCCCCTGGAACTGCCCGCCGGGGAAGATGGCTTTGATTTCGGCCAGCATGTGGCTGAAGATCAGAGACAGCTTGGTCAGGTTCCTCCTACGGAGAAGAGGCCAGAAACGGAAAGGAAACAGTTGGTGGAGAGGAAAACCGTCGTAGCCCAGAATGTTCGACCAGGCAACATATGGAATATATTTGACCTCAGGGAGCTGGACACTTTTGATTGATCCTCACCCTACGACCTACAACATGTTGGTTATAGCTGCTTTGTTCCTCAAAAGTCCAGAAAATCAATTCAAGTACACCATAGGGTCATATATATATCACATTTATCACATGATGAATAAAAATGGAAATGGAAATGGAAAAACAGTGTGGTATATCACTTCATCAAATGTGTTGTAAATGACACACTTATCACACTCTGAGATAAATGTGTAAGTTTTTGACATTGACGCATATATAGCAACTACAGCTCGCAGTGTAGCACCTTTTTAGCTTCTCACACAAGTCATGGGATCATTTCCTGGTCTAATGTACCCGTTAGATGAAAAAAATATGTCACAGAAATAGATAATGAAAACCAAAAAATAATCTATGTTTGGGTGTCTATGTATAACTGCTTGTTTTTGCCTGTGTGTGTGTGTGTGTGTAATTTGCATATCTCGAGATAGGGGTGTCCCCAGCTAAGAAATTATATACTCAAATCTGATGTGACTGATAGTCGAATCATGTTTTTGTCTTTCTTGCTCCATGATCCATATCATGCTGACATTTTGTCACTAGTTCATAGTTGTTCTGTATTCAAACAGTTCATTTAAGATCTCACCTCTTGACCTTTTTCTCGTGTTGCTGTGACATTATGTGAAGACTTTTATCGTTGGTGCGAGAACTCAAGTGACTTGAATTTGAATATTCCACTCAAGTTTATAATTTAAATTTTTATAGATTTGCATTTTAATTACATGAAAAAAACAGCAGCATTAAGACAGAAGGAGAGAGAATTAAAACCTGAACGGTGTCGTTTAAGCCTTTCCACAGAAGTTGTTGAAGTGTTAGAAGGTGAGTCGTGCGATAAGTGCTGAAACAGCTGAGCTATGGACAGCTGAGTTTGAGCTCAGAGCCCAGCAGAGCGACGGAATATAAGTTAGCCATATTCATAAATCCCGAGGGGAGGTAGGGAAGGACACTCCAGGAGGTTTTTATGAGCTTATTCTTTGTGAAGAATTGGTGATTCTCCTCTCCCTCTCCTCTGGGACGGGGATTTGTCTCCAGCCCCTGTGAGATTAGACCATGGGCTCATAAACACTCCGGGGAGGCACACACACACACACACACACACACACACACACACGCACACGCGACAGGGTGACTTTGCTCGAGGTATGAGCGTAAGGGACAAAGACAGCAAACTGGCTGTGGGGCACTGATAACAAGCTTTGTGTGTTTGTGTGTGTGTGTGTGTGTGTGTGTGTGTGTGTGTGTGTGTGTGTGTGTGTTGCACCTTGAGCACATTTTTCCCCCCCTCAAATGAGCAGAAAACAGGTTTTGTTCTTCACACCTCTGTAATTCACTGGTGTAAGAGTATCATACCACTGAATCCATCATTAGGAGTGTCGGTGGCAGTGTGTGTGTGTGTGGGTGGGTGTTTGTGCGTGTGTGTGTGGGTGTGTGTGTCATAAAGTTTCTTTCATCTATCAAGTCAACTCTGACGTAAACTCCCATCAAGACATCGACTCAAACCATAATATTCCTATCACACCTGCTTTCCTTGACAGGAGAAACAGCGCCGACATGTTAAGTATTGCCTGTAAAACACATGAAGCATTTGTGTGACTCAGTTCTCCTCAGTTTTGTTTTTTACTTAATACGTGGGCCGTTTTTTTCCCCCCTCTATATTTAAGAGCGTGGTCTTTCAATCGGAGGGCATGATTCATTAAACTCATCATATGACTTTATGATTCTTCCCCTCAAACACTGCCCTCACACACGCACAGTTTGCTGTTTGCACTTTGATTCTTTTTCTGCTTCTGCTCAAATAATGAACGCCTGCACCTCCCTTCATACGTCGCCTCTGTGCACTCGAGAAACGTCAGCTCCTCTGCTGAATGTTTGCGCGGCGACCCCCGGGGGCCAGCGGTTTGGAGGAGAGAATCACAAAATGCGAACATGAAATCAATCGAGCCATGCTCTCAGACTGCAAGACCACACGCTTGAATAAAGATGGTGGTGGTGGGGAAGCCCCACAGGTGTGTGGATTGATTCAGAACTTGCATTTAAACAGCATGCATAGCAGTGCCTCTGGTTATCACCCCATTAAACGGGTATTATACTCCATCACCTCATAGATATGGGTTATATGTGCACAACAACCCAATGGAACAGGGCCCAACGCATCACTTCAAATGTGGCTAAACATGGCAAACTTTAGTTAAACATGGTAAAAATATTCATTTAAATAGCAATGGAATAGTTCTCTCTTTATATTTTATATACACATTGTTAATAATACAGCTGACTCCCTCAGGATCTAAGTCAATTTCACTGGTACCAATTTATTTAGAAAAGCATTAACTTTAAACCTTTAATCCTTCTTTTTTAAACTACAACTTTTAAATATAAGTGTATGTCCAAGCCATTCAGGTCTTTCACATATCGGCAATTCAGCCTGTGACCAGCAGGTAAATCTCTCTGTAAAACAAGTCCATCCATCCATCCATTGTCTATCCCGCTTATTCCCTTTCGGGGTCGCAGGGGTCTGCTGGAGCCTATCCCAGCGCACTTTATGGGCGAGAGGCAGGGGGATACACCCCAGATGGTCGCCAGCCAATCGTGGGGCACACACACCATTCACACACCATTCACTCTCACACTCACACCTATGGGCAATTTAGAGTTTACCAATTAACCTGAGCATGTTTTGTATTGTGGGAGGAAACCGGAGTACCCGGTGAAAACCCACGCAGACACGGGGAGAACATGCAAACTCCACACAGAAAGGCCCCAGACGCAGGCCCAAGGCGGGTCTTGAACCTGCGACCTTCTTGCTGTGAGGCAACAGTGCTACCCACCGCACCACCGTGTCGCCCTGTAAAACAAGTCCATCCATCCATCCATCCATTGTCTATCCCGCTTATTCCCTTTCGGGGTCGCAGGGGTCTGCTGGAGCCTATCCCAGCGCGTTAAGGCGAGAGGCAGGGGGATACACCCCAGATGGTCGCCAGCCAATCGTGGGGCACACACACCATTCACACACCATTCACTCTCACACTCACACCTATGGGCAATTTAGAGTTTACCAATTAACCTGAGCATGTTTTTTGTATTGTGGGAGGAAACCGGAGTACCCGGTGAAAACCCACGCAGACACGGGGAGAACATGCAAACTCCACACAGAAAGGTCCCAGACCCAGGCCCCAAGGCGGGTCTTGAACCTGCGACCTTCTTGCTGTGAGGCAACAGTGCTACCCACCGCACCACCGTGTCGCCCTGTAAAACAAGTCATTTGTGTCAAATTCTAATTTGAAGTGTCTGTATTATTTTACAATTTGTTGTTTTTTTATACATAAAATAATTCACTAAGACACAGATCAAATCCTCTTCCTGGTCTCTTTGGTATTTAAGGAAGTTGGAAGCTGTTTTAATTCGATTTGTGTTTTACATGTCGTACACTGAGGCAAAGCGACCAGAAAATTATTGTAATACCCCTGTCTGATGATGCAATATGTCATGTACCATTTCTTTTAGCTAATTTTACTCATCTGTGGAGCTGCGAAAATTGAATTTGCCGTACAGGTTGTAGTAATTCAGTGCAGAGTATACATTAAGTCATTTCACAGCGTCACAGCCAGCAGGTTACACGCCCGTGGCCGGCGTCTTCACGCTCCTACAAATGTTGGCAGTGATGATGGCAGTGATGTAATCTGCGTCTCCATGTGGAAGGTCCAATGTTTTTTCAACACCGAAGCGCCAATTGATGCAGCGTAACCACGTTAAAACAACACCCACATGCAGTATGGTTGAGTCCTGGCCTTTCTTGTTTGAGAACACATGATAGTTTATTAAAATGAGGGGATTTGTGATACAGTAGAAAGGGTAAATCATCACAAAAATAATCAAGTCATGCAAATTTTGCAGTAAACACGAATCTAGCGCTGCGCTGTTTGCTCACACGTTCAGTCAATAAGGCCAAATATTGCATTTAAGAGACATAACGCCTAACCACAGTAAGCGTTGCTTATTCAGTTTCACCCACGGATATTCTGTGCAAGTCATACCTCTCTCTCCTGCTGCTTCCTGCCACTATAAAAACTGTTGAAAATGTCACTTTAAAAACAGCCGCATGCATTTCTGGTTCAAAACCCCTCGACAACAAACTGAACGCAGCCTTAAGAGCCTGTATTTGCCATGGGGGCATGCGGCTCTCGCTCTCTGTCGACAGGCAGCCGCAGCGAGCGCCGACGCTTCCTCCTACACGTAAAACCAGATTAAGGGGATTCCTGATGCTGGATACTTGATGGACATTTGTTAATGTGACTCTTGGGAACCACACGTTTGAATACTCAACAGGCTTTCCAACTGGATTCCGACAGCGCGCAGTGCAGCCGTCAAAAGGCTATGAATGATATGAAAACAAAAAAAAGCCTGTATGTATTATTCCCCAGATAAACCCGCGTCTGGGGGGTACACTTTGAACTGCTGAGTCATGCTGAAGGCGCCGGATTGCAAACGCAGTGCTCGGTTTTCTGTTTTATACATCGAGATATCGGTTTTCAAAGGGGAGACACAGGAATGATTTATGTCTGTGTTCCCCTATGATAGCAGACTACCATCAATCTCAATGCTGCGCGGCTCATATTATTTATGACATAGTAGCAGATGCCGTGTACTTTCTGTCCTTGACCATGCACACACACACACACACACTAACACACACACACACACACAGACACACACACACACGACTCTTGCATGTGGTGTACACAACAGACCTGCCGGTGATATGACTCAATCAGTGACTGTGACTGAGACAGGTCTCGCATCGGGCCAAATCTATACACCATGCGTGCATGTCAAAAGCAGAATAATATTATAATGCTGCAAGTTAGGGCAAAAAATGAGAGTAAAAGTGTGGAATTTTATTTAGAGCTGCACTATATTTTGTCAGGAAGTAATCTATGGTTTAACCTTCACTATAATTAAATGACATCTGTGCAATCAACAACTTAAAAAGCTTATTCTATCTTGAATGAATAGGATTGTCACTATGCATTATTATAAAATTAGTAATGATGAGGGTTTTTTGAGTTTAATAGGAATCATTATTATATTATAATAATTTATTATTATATTATCAACATTCAAAATCTCTTTTTGCACTAAAAGTTACTTCAAGTTTCAACACCTTTAGGGTGTATCTTCAAAACCCATTGACATGACAATACATGATCATTATATAAATAAAGAATATTTTCTGCATCCGTGCATGAATAACATCAAGTGGTTAAATTGCTATTCACCATATGAGAAGTTGAATCTATGTAACAGGCTTCTTCCTCTTCAGTGGCTTCCTAAATGTGTCCAGTATTTCTCCTCAAAACTAAACCAAATGCCGGGCCCTTCATATGCAAACCAGGCAGGTGGAAGCCATTTATAGTAAACCGTGAGTGTGTTCAGAAGTGTTTGTGCACGCGATTTTCAGGACTGAGATACAGGAGGAAAAGAACAAGTAGGAACAGACGTACGCATGGTTTTACACATCTGACAAAAAAAGTGCGTGTGCATGTTTCCTGTTATGTGTGTTCACAGATCTCTACTCCTAAATATATGCAGTTTTAATATATTGAGTCCCTGACTCTTTCTTTTCATAGCAGACCGATTCAGACGTCAAATTAACCATTTGTTGCATTTATGGAGTATAGTGACTTAAACAAAATAAAGAGGGGGCAAACGGTTTAAGTGGGATAGGTAGGAATCACTGTTCTGCAGCTCGGTGCTAGCAAACACTCCAGCTTGTGTGTGTGTGTGTGTGTGTGTGTGTGTCAGCACTGGCAAAGCCAAGCCCGTCTCAGTAATTTCATGCTCTTCCAGTCACTATTAGGCCTCTAATCATCCGAGGACCAGCCAAAAAATCTCTCCATTGGGATGCAGGAGAGGCTGCAGATGCTTACATAATGGTCGCAATTTGAACTCAATTTTCGAGCGGCGGAGCGGAGGAGTACACCACTCCATGAACTCCCCCCAAACAAACACAGGATGCGTTCTCAGCTGTAGGATGTATATCGAACATTTTTTCTGTGTTTTTCTTCCTATCGCGAGTCCACAAGTATTTTTTTTTTATACAGTGTTACTGAGACGCCGTGTGCCAGCAGATTGTGTGTGGATAGTTTACTCTTCCTCGTGTGTCCTTGCCATGCCCCGTGCCATTAGATTGGTTGTGTAATCTGCCTCGTTTGTGCCAGAGGAAAGCCGGCGCATTCATTAGGCCTAATGTACTGTGAGGCGTGTGGAGCGTACACACACACACACCACTGTCGGACGAACACACACTTGTTACAGGCCTATGTCCACGCGCTTTGAAAATCCAACTGATTCTCTAAACGAAACCGGTCGACTCTCAGCCGCTGTTGAAAATGAAATTATCGACGTGCCAAACAGCGGCTGGTGTCGCGCGCTGTTCTTGTGGTGACACCTGCACGAGTGCAAGCTCAACCGCCCACTATCTATATTCCTGCTGGTTTCCTGTCACCTGAACGGCATCACTATCCTCTGCATCAAACTGCTCCTCTATGAGCTCGCCGCGACGCCCGGCACGACTTTCCCTCCCAAACGGTTGGTCGGTGTAATTATTAAACATGTGGCCCGGAGGAAGCCAGAGCTGGCCCGTTAAAAGGGTCCAGTAATGTGAAGTCAGATTTTTTTTTAAGGCAGAATATAATTTCATCTGCTTCTTTAAAAAAGCTGTATTTTGAATTGCAATGCAACAGTAGATTGACTGAATAAATCTCCCTAATATCCATAGTGAGCATAAAAGTACATGACAACCATGCAATATCTATGGATAATGTGGGGTGTGTGCTTGGTAGATATTTTATTATTTATTTTAAACATACAAAGTATTGTTCCTTTTTATTATTTTACCGATCCAGCAAAAATCAAAAATACTAAAAATGTTTTTTGAATCCAAATCAATTCTATTCAGTAGTATTTTTCTGATTTTGAGGATCAGTGAGATTTTCTTCCACATGTAAGGGTACAGGCTCTCTCTACAACTGCAACATTTCTCCTATACAGACGACAAATATTGTTCAAAGGGGAGGGAGACAATGATTCTTTCTGGACTACTGGAGGCTAGAATAAGAGGGGGGGAGGTGTATGGATAAAGCCATACACCTGCCTGACAGTCAGCTGCTGTCTGGGGGTTGAAGATAACTATGATGAGGGGGGTCTAGGGTCAAAGCTGGGGGACGAGGACAAAGGCAGTGGGGGTAAAGGTGCCCTCCGTACAAGCTTTAAGCTGCATGTTTTTGATCCAATATGCCAGGAGGGGCCAGTCTTGTTTTTTCCTCTGTTTGTGTGTGTGTGTTTGTGCAGCTGACAGCGGAGATATGGTGGAGGAACAGAGTGGCCATGCGGGACTGTAATGGCCTCACACAGGGACTATGAGACAGATGAGATGTCTATCACATCCCCTGCACGCTGCTACTGAATAAGCTAAAGGATGGGCTGCAGGCGGGGGGGGGGGCAAACAGCTGCGAAGCAACTGGGGTGTGGAGGAGGAGGGGGGGTGAAAACACACCGCGGGGGTCAAAGCAGAGAGGCGGGTGATGTACGAAAACACGGGAGGAGAAGGGCACTCAAGACTCAGCTGAGTCACTGATTTAATTGTTTCGAAAAGATTGTTATTAGCATCAATTATTCAGGCGCATCGTTTGCCACAGAAAAGAGCTCCAGAGAAGGAGAGAGAGAGACGGAAGAGGGGAAGAGAGCTCTTAGAGGCAATTCATTTTCAACTGAAAGAAAAGCAGCTGAGGCCATCAATCAAAACTAATTGTTAATGATGAAAAACAAAATCAAGAATGGGGAGCAATGGGAGGAAAACACAAAACAACGATCAATCAATCATCTCAACCATCTTCATTTGTCACATGCGATCCCTGTCAAAAGAGTTTTAACTTCAGTATTTAGCCCATAGATTGTGACTCAGACGCTCTGGTTATGTAACAGATGGATGGAGGAGTGGATCACAGAGTTCTCCCCTCTCTCTGGAAATAGACGGTGGGGATCCATGCAGTTGTAGTTAAGACGCTGGCTGAAGCTGAGAGTCTGATAGAAAGCAGCAGGAATGTTCATGTTTTATCCCGATTTATTACTTAATCTGGGAACTTTGTGGTGATTACAAAACTTGAAGCAGTTTTTAGATATTTCTATGGTTCTTTTTGACAAACTTTTTCATCACATCATTTAGCAGATGACCGCAACAAGAGTTGCTGTATAAGCCTGTATATACAGATTAACAAAGTTCCTACACTACAGGAAATTCAAAATCGAATTGTTTTATACTATAAAAATGTATATTTAAGGGGTAGTACTTTTTTCATTCATCCAATCAAATCTTTGATGTTAAAGTCTGATTAGAAGATTCTGAGGAAAAATTCAGAATTTTGAGATTGAAGTCAGAATATTGGCTTTCTTCTGAAATTAAAAAAGTGTGCTTCATCTAATATTTTTTCAGCGGCCCTACTACTCTTCCTTATGAACTTTTTGTTCTAAAATTGAACGCTTCAAATTTAAATTTAAATTCAAAATCGGACATTTTGAAACTACTGTGACCATTAAATTTTAACCCCTAAACATGCTTATGCTGAGCAGGTTTTGGATCCTACCCTGGCATGCATTGAGCAGGTCTACCATATGGGGGTTAAACACAGAAACAAGCACTCACAGGAAGTTCAAGTTTCCCTAAGGTCACCTAACCTGATGCGGAGCACGTGTAAATTCCACACAAAAAGGTCACAGACACTCAGATTCAAATGATTTGAGAACATTAATCACTCTAAATCTACTGCGGAACATCTGTGCAGCGGGTGTGGGAGGTGATTATGGTTTTATTTGTAATCCCTCATTAGGTCACAGTACAAATAAATGTCAGCGAGCAACTCAAATATTTGGTCTTCAATTCATCGCATCGCTGAGGGGAGCACTCCTCCGTGTCCGTTCCGTACAATGTTTCAGCAGATTGGGACAAAACCTTTGGTCAGAGTGGAGTGAGTAAGCCTACCGAGGGCCCGAATAACCCCCAAACACACACATACACACACACACACACACACACCTCCCCCCCCGTGCTCTGAGCCATTCGGTTCCTGACTGAAGCTCTCTGGCTTCCTCCTCTGGTGCGCCGCTTCCTCCCCAGATGGTTCTACTTTCTGGAAGCTTACTCATCTCGGCCCGGCTCAGGGCTTTAAAGCCTTCCATGGGAACGCGTGACATCATCACCTCGAAGCACGGATGCATCGTTGCGATGTGCTGACGTGCGAGGGACCTCGGATCTACAGTCTAGATACCACAGTACATTCCACATCAAATATGTTGAGATAAAAGCACCTCTCCTGAAGTACTGAATAAAAAAAATATGCCTACAACCGGCACTGTCATTCATAGTCAGTATTAAATCTTGCAATGATGCTGCAAATAGATCTCGACTTGAGACATTTTAAAACATGGAAAGATCCTTCACCAGGAAACACTTCCTGTCTCTGCTTAGTAATTCAATCACGTTGCTTCCATTTATCCGCCCACAGCCTTCCCTGCTAACATGAATCAGGCTTCAAAATTAAAATGAACAACAAAAAAAAATCACGATCGCAATTTCCCCACTGTGGAGCCTCATTATTTTTTTCCTCACAGGTCTTATTTAAAAAAAAAAAAAGGAAAAAAGAACAAAACACAAACCATAAATGTGATTGGAAAGCTCCCCACAAAACAAAAATGGATTTATTTTATCTAATCTAAAAATGAATTGTTGGCCATCTACATAAAGCGGAATAAATATCACCATGGTTACAGTGTGATAAGAAGATTACTTGGTATGTAACAAAATGAAGCTAAATTGTGAAATGATTTTATATTCCAGTAAAGAAAATTGTAGATTTTGGTATCAGCCCAAATCAAATTGAATGATATTTTCAACTAAATACATCAACAATGATATTGATAGTGACAATATTGTAGGAATGACTATTAGTGCTTTCACTACATGTTCACACAATATGTTTTTTTAAGAATTAATAACAGTAATGTGGGTATAATGACTAAGTAAGTGAAGGCTAGAATAGTGGAATATAATATGAAAGACTATCAACTTCTGCATAGTTATGTGACTGTTGCTAGTAACAGATCTGAGGTTTCTGCTGATAGGAAACCAGCCTTGAGATGGAGACTTACAGTAAGTGTTTATGACCAAAACTTGCTGACACACACAGGATTATGGGTATCATTTTTACACCTTTCATGAAACACATATTCAAGGTTCAATGATAGGCTAACATACAAAATAGGTCTGCCTCCTTCAATGACAAAACTGAGACAAGCAGTCACCTCCTCTGTGCCAGGTACAGTACGTGTCATCACAGCGTGAAATACAAAATCAACACTGATAGCATGACAAAATGTTATCAATCCACCATAAACAACTGGAGGGCATTATAAAATATTTGAAATCCTCCTCCTGCTGTCTGTATATTCTGCCAATAGGCTTCTTTGAAAGTTTTTTTTTTAACTACATGGCCTCAGATCTCCTACACACTGTAAACACATACTCTACTGTCAGGTGTGTTCCCACAAGCCCTGAAAACTACAGTCATCAAGCCACTTCTAAAAGCGAAATTTTAGACAATCCAGTAATGAATAATTACAGGCTGATATCAAACCTACCATTCTTGGGTAAAATCACCGAAAAGCAGCTGACTAAGTTTATGGCACTGAACAACTGTTTTGATGTCTTTCAGTCAGGTTTCTAACCACATCACAGCATTGAGACGGCCCCTGTTAAGGTCTTCAGTGGCATCCATCCAAACACAGACTGTGGCAAAATTTGAGTCTTAGTATTATTGGATCTCAGGGCTGCATTCATCACAGTTGGCCACACCATATAATTATATTATTAATGAGAACTGGGTAGGACTTAATGGTAACAGCAATAACGCGTTTTGAATCATACTCAAAGGACAGAGACTGCTTTGCATCCATTGGTAAGTACACAACCTAACATACATAACCAATGGGGTCCCCCAAGGTTCAATTCTGGGGCTTTTACTATTTAACATTTACATGCTCCCACTAGCTGAGAAAAAAAATAAATTACAATAACTATGCAGATGAAACACAAATTTAAATCAGCACATGTGATTATAATCCTAAAGAACCCGCTGAAGTAATTAAACAAAACCAATTAAACAAAGATACAACTAAGGTAATTGTTTTGGAGCTAAGAGCTTGTCCATGCTTTTACTTTCAGTAGTCTTGACTACTGTAACTGGGGTCTTTACAGGCCTGACTAAAAAGTCAATCAGATAGCTGCAGCTAATTCAAAATGCTGCCGTGAGAGTGCGGACTGAGACTTAAAAAAATAGATCATATCAGTCCAGTTCTGAGGTCCTTGCACTGGCTTCCTGTCTGCCAAAGAATTAACTTTAAAATATGTTTACTGGTTTATAAATCACTGAATGGTGTAGGGCCTAAGTATATCTCTGATCTGCAGATCCCTCATGAACCCTCCAGACCTCTTGATCCTCTGGAACAGGTCTGGTCCCAGAGTCAGAACTAAACATAATTCATTTTAATGAATTTTAATACATTTTTAATTTCTTCTCATATTTTTTTGTGTAAAATTTTTAATTTTTTCCCTCTTAATCAAATTGTATCTTGATGCTTTTAATGTTTTATGTAAAGCCCTTTGAATTACCTTGTTGTTGACTCCCCGAGCCTTGCCTTCAATGTAAGGTCCAGGGGCTGCTTTGCACAAAGAACCTGCAGTTTTCTCCTTATAAGTAGAACACTTGAGGCTTAGGTTTTCCTTAGCCGAGGGAAAATGCTGAGGCAATGAACCGCATTGAAAGGAGTTTTTTTACAGCTGAAGTTTCCCTGGAGACCGTTTTGCACTCATAATCACCTCACAAAGTTCATCTATACAGAACAAAGAAATGTCACAAGGAAACCAAACTGTCAGGAGGAGGAAAAATCTTAAAGAGTTTCTGGAACTTAAAAAAATAAAGTTAAATGGCAAACATAAAGCAACAAATGTGGGAGGAAATTGCTACAAAAATGAACTTTCATTTTCTTCATTTATCTCCATAAACTCAGCCACGCTGTGGTTAAGACTGACTCAGATGTACCTTAGGTTTTTTCCCTTACTTTGGCTGCCAAGGTACTTTGTACAACGGTTTAAGGAACTCCTTAAGTATCAAGACTAAGATAAGGAAAGAACCTTAAATACTAAGTGAACATTTTAAGGACACCCCCACAGAGAAAATTTAAGGGTGTTATTTTGCACAACCAAATACATTTTAATTAGATTGCAAGGAAAATGTAACTTTATTCCTATTTAAGGATGTTTTTTTATCTTCATGATTCTAGACATTAGACATTTTTTACCTGAAGCAATAATTAACTACTTGTCAGTCATAGATCCCAAAGTTATATAGTCTTGTACTATTCACTTTTATTGTTTTTTATTTGATGATGTTATATCCCTACCAAGATAACACTGAGGTTTTAATAAGCAAAAGTCTCCTCTCTCAGGCTCTGGAGCTCTATAAAGAACAAGTTGTTTTGTGTCTTTTTATTGTTAATGAACTTTTTTTCTGATATGTTGATTTTAATTTGCTGTGAATGGAGGTTGGGGGGGTTGTTGACTTTATAGCTGTGACAACTACAAACTATAAAATACATCACAACCTTCAGGACCTAAAAGTTCACATTATTTACACATTAAGTGTTTCTCATGACAGTATTTCTAAAATTACATCTTCTTATTATCAAAAAGGCATTAAAAGGGGCCTTATTTTGCTATTGTTCCTGTTTAATATTTTAACTTCCATAGTCTATTTATACAAATTTGGATGTTTTATTGTCCAAAAGCAGAGACAGAAGTCAAGTTCATGCAGGAGTATAAGTTCCTAACTTATACTCCTGCTGTGACATCACAACAGGAGCCATTTGTTAAACAGCGTGTGTCCAGACAGGTTACAGCAACAGTGCGAAAAAAGGGCATGAGGGAATGGTCTTATTATATGTCGCTGAAAATGTTTTTCTTCATTAGAGAGCCTCCACTAATCCACCTTTTCATATTAAGGGCTTCACAAGATGAGCCCTAAATGATCAAAACGCCTTTATACACTTCCTTTTAAAAAGGTCTGCAAACTTTTCAGACTTCTTTTGATCTCGGAAGCGCGCTCGGAATGATTTTTAAAAGGTTTCCTGAGGAGTGAACGCACAGCAACTTTGATGAGATATGCTCCGAGCGACAGCGTTAAGAACACAGCGCCTCAACTTCTAATGAGGAAGATTTAAAATCTATAAAAGTCACCATTTCAAATAAACCCCCTCTGAATTAAAAAAAAAATCATACTGGCAAATAAACTCGGCACTGAGGTCCAGTCAGATGAACACAATGCTTGTAAGTGACGGAGTCGCAGAGAAAGCGTCCAGTCCAAATAAAGACGTTTTCTGGATTCATTCTGCTGGTAGAGAGTCATCATCATTACTGTCGTCCATGACGACAAGTTACAAGGAACTGAGCAGCATGTTCCTCCGACATGTCTCTGCACCATGACTCAGGGGTTGTTCACGATCAGACGCCGGGGGCGTATCGAGTCGATGGATGGAGGAGAAGGAGGGAGGAGGTCAGATTGTCTTTTATCTGCAACACTCTGCTTCCTGGCAAAAGAAGTGCACTTTTAATCCGCCTGATTTAGAGACAATCACTTTAGTAAGGTGCTTGAAGCTTCTCGGGCCTGGCTGTAAAAAAAAAAAAAAAAAAACGCTCTGCTGTGCAAACCGGGCGTGCTCCGTGGCTACAAATCTACACAGTCAACCGAGATATGTTACAATCAATCAATCAATCAGAGCATTTTTCATACTGCAAAATGTAACAGAAAATGCTTCATACAGTAAAACGGATAAAGTAACAACACCTGCCCCCATCACACATGTGCATTAGGGCTATGACTAATTTTTGATAGTTCAATAGAGTAATCTATTGCATATTGAAACAATTAATCGATTAGTTGTTAGGATCAGAAAACTGTATTTGGTGATGGTTTCTCTAAACAGAAGATTTAACCTAAAATGTCTTTTTTTGTCCAGATCAATAGTCCACAACCCAAAAATCACCATTTTACTATTGTACGAGGCTAAAAACAACAACAAAAGAATCAGATTTGAGAAGATGGCAAAAGGGAATTCTGACTTTTTTTTTTTAATGACTCCAATTGATTAATCAGTTATCAAAATAATTTAACTTAACGGTGGCAACAGATTGCCTACCATTGCAGCTCTAACGTGCACACACATACGTACACACACTCTCAATCAGCACACTACATCATACCGTAAGTAATAAAGCACCCAATAGTAATAAATTTCAATGAAATAGTTAAAATGCCTTTGCACAATCTGCTTTTTTTTTAATTTTCATTCCCAGGCCATCAAACGCTGTGAGTGAATGATGCTGGTATACGTTGTACTTGTAGATCTGTCTGTTTAATTGTTAGCATGATAGAGATTGTGTGAATGGATGATTTAGTAGGTGGCGTTGTTTAGGTTCCAGACACACTGCTGATGGAAATGAGCTAATAAAATGTGTCACCTTTCACTTTTTCATTCTGAGATGAATGGGTTTTTTTGTGTTGTGTGGGATTTGGAAATGCATAGAAACCCTAAATGTATTTAATGAATAAATAAATAAAAATAAAATGAATAAATAAATAGCAAGATAAGTAATAAAACCTCTAAACAGGAGGTAAAAAAGTAAAGGAGTGGTAAGGGACACAGGATAATAAAATACTAAAAGGGAGAAAAATAAAAGGTAATAAAAAATGTAATTAAATACAAATAAAAAAGAAAAAAGATATATGAATAACAAAAAAAGAGCCAGCTACAACATAGCAGCATGGACCTGGTTTACGGCTTACTGTACGTACCACACTACAAAATGAGCACTGGAGCGTCTGTAATTATGTAATTACTCTACTTGAAGCTAATGGATTTACTGTAAAAGTCTCTTTTTCATGGGATCAACGTAGTAGAAGACAAATACAAAAACAAAAAAAAAATAAACACGTTGCCCTCTCAATCCCGAGGTGGTAGCTCATTTAAAGAGCGATTGTACGTTGGACAGTTCAACCTCAAATGACATATATATCGCGCGGTGAATTGATGCTTTTTGCAGCAGTGAGTTATGAAAAAAAAAAAAGCCACAGCTCTCGTGTTTGTCGACGTCACTTTGTGCTGCGTTGTCAATGTTGGGGTTTTTATGCTGCGGTTGCAGGTCCGTGCCGAGAAGAGCTCTTTATTACGGAAAAGGAAGGAATCTGGCGGGGAAGTTTTGACCCTCGGCTGCTGTGACAGATGTGTCTCACGCACGGGTCAAAAAGAAGCAACGATGAAAACACTCCTCCTCCGGCAGTGACGGCCGCTGCCGGGCCGTGACGGTGCCAAAGGTTTGTTTTAGGGAAAATAAAGACTTCATTAAAAGAAGATCTAGGAAACAATGCCAAGGAAACTAATTTGCCTAATTAAATGAGAGCGCCCGCAGACATCACACGGGAGGGTTGGAGGAGGGGCTTTGGGGGCTTCTTGATGCTGAAATGGCTGCAAATGACAAATTGATCTTCAGGCTTAAGTGGGAAAATAGAACTTTGGGGTCAAAGACAATTAACTCGAAGGAGACGTTTAAATTAGACAGAGAGTTCACGCGCAATTCTTCAACTCTCTTCTTTACAAGAACAGCTGTTTGCCTCCCCCTCCCGTTAATTTGCTAATTAATATTCCTGTCTCATCCGCATCTCGCTCGGCTTGTAGGGAAAGGAAAGATCCAACGATACTGAGGGTGGTGGTGGGGGGAGATCAGGTGGTCAGATGTAGAGACAGACAAAGAAGACAGGGCTGGAGGGGGGATGGGGGGTAGGGAGGGACATCAGATGGCTTCAGATGGGGAGAAGAGTTTTTTTTTGGGGGGGGTGGTTGATCACAGAGGTTAATCAAGCGTTATGAAACAGACTCGCAATAGACGGGCTGCCACAAAGACGCAGCGGGCCCCATATGGGCAGACACCCCCCCCTGTCCCAGGAGACAGATGTAACACCAGATGTGAGTTTCCTCAAAGACGATTTGTTCCTTTCATGCATCTTTGGCGGGATACCGTGCGCGTTGTGTAAAACACTATTTGCACACTTGCTGATAAAAAAGAAGAAGGAGAAGACGTCGGGGGGAGCATCTTCACACTATCTCACTTCAGAGTGAAACTTCCCCACGTTATAGATAACACTGTTGTTTATTTGCTGTGCTGATGCATACTTTTGTGTTTCTTTCGTTATTCTGATGTGTGGTCGGGAAATAATGAGATATTCCGTCTTCGAGTGTGATGAAGGGAAAGAAATGAAAATATAACAACATAGATTGTAACTGCAGCTATGTAAGCAGAAGTACAAGCCCGGACAGAGCGATTTGACATGTTTTGGTGGAGGGATTGTTTAAAAAAAAAAAAAAAAAAAAAGGAAATCCCTGTTTTATGTGGGCTCTGGTTGCCTGGAGATTAGTTTTCTTTGGAAGATGGCGCAGAGAGAAATGGAATTTATTGTAATTACAGAGACACTGTTGAAAACGCCAGCAGCGTACACGTCATAGAAGTGAGGGGGCGAACACAGTCTGACAACATTTTTTTTTGTTGTTTTTTTTATATTGTTTGCTTGTTGCTTGTATGTCAAAACATACTGCAGCTGTAACAAGCTCGGTAGAATTTGACTCAATCACAAACACTATTTCGAGTCAACAGGCATGATTTCTATGTCAAACTGAATTCATAATAAAGCATATAGAAAGACAAATGTTTTATTTTATTTTTTCCAGTTCCATTTTCAGTCTGGGTTTCAGACGGAGAGCTGTGGCTTTAAGAAGTTCTCCTTGTTTACTAGCACACATAGTTGTGCTTCCATCATCGACTGAATGATTTTAATCAAAAACCAAACTTTGATTTTTCTGCAATTTCATTCATGATTTTCTTTAAAACGAGTTTCAGTGCACAACATTTCCAAGCATCACAGGAACTTTCATCACACCAAGAAAAAAATGTCAAGAAAACTAAACTCGAGAATCAATTTCAAATGCATACGTAGTGTAGGGTAGAACAAAAACGTCTTAGTGCAAGGGTCAGGGAAGCTGCATATATAGATTGATAGATAGATTGTTCAGGCCTACTTAAGCACACTTTTGAAATCCCACAAAAAGAGAAAATTTGCTTCAGTTGGAAACGGATGAATGAGATGCAATCGTGCTGGGTGCTGTTCGGTCAAAAGGGGGCCGTATAGGAAACGTTGGCATTAAAAATGGTAGAAGAAGAAGAAGAGGCTAAGCGTCTGGAAACATTCATCTACAAGAAACAAATAGAGAGATCTTCTGGAAGTTGTTCTTTTCACATTTTTATTTTAAAATTTTGCTGTGCTAATCCAACTTTTCTGGTTCTGTGTGTTGAAGCAGTGGAGAAGTAGATGACAGGAGCTGCTGCAACCCCCCCCCCCCACCTCCCTTATTGGCAGAGGATGCTTGTGGCATCCAGTAACACCTGCCCGCAGCGTAACAGCTCACTTTAATGCAATAAAATAAAATGTAATGTAATAAAGCAAATAACACCAGTCGATAATGAAATCAAAGCCTGTAACAGTCATACGATATCGTTTTTGCCAGTAATGCAATAAAGTGTCCGTGTAATGCAACATCACCTGTGCGCTTAGTGCATTTCTTTTCAAAATGAAAAAAATGTTCTGTCACTCATTCAGTCTTCAGTCTCTCCTGCAGGACTTACAGCAATAAATATAAATAATGAATAAGATAAAAAACAGCTCTGTGTACCTCAAAGGAGGGAAAATTACATTGCAGCTTTGGGCTGAATCTTGAAATATCTTTGTGTAACTATGATCGTTCTTTTTGTGATATCGTCCCATTCTACTGTTTTACTGTAAGTATCAGCAACACTGTTTCCCCCTGATGGGTTAAGCCCAACACAGCAGAGTCTGCTGGGGAACTTCAGCAATGAAAAACAGAGGCAATTAATGACTGTGAAAACATGATGAAACTGGAGTTTTTGTGAAGGAGAAAGGATTAAGAGAGGAGTTGAGACAGATAGATCAAAAAAAAGAGAAAAAAAAACGTTGCTGGAAGACTTCAGAGACTTCACTCGAGAGGAAATATATGAACAGGATGTAAAGTGCATGGGGATTTTCCCTCTGCTCTGCACATGGCAATCAGAGAGAACACAGGAGGATCACTGGAGCCTTTCACAGCCTTAATTATCTTTAGCTCCTCGCTTACAGAAACGTTGCAAGGAAAAGAATGCTAAAAAGAAATAGGGCTCACTTTATTGTTCTTTTTTGGGGGACAAAAGTTTGACATCAAAAAACTTGTTTATGGGTAGTCAATGTTTTCGTATTTTTTAACTGTCATCCATTAAAACGTTGCTGCTTAATAGTTCCTATTCGCCTTGACTCATTCTTCTTCACATCCGCCACCCCGGTCAGTGCTAAGTGATCGTAATGCGTTTAAGTCATCGTTAAAGAGGAAATCGTGCAGGCTCGGCGCAAATTCGGTTGCAATAATCTAAAAAAAAAAAAAAACTGTTTTATAGTTTGGTTTGCTTAATAACGGCCAGCTTCCTGTCAGCAGATCAGAAACTTCTCCGTCACAGGTATGTGATGTTTGTGCATGAAAGCATTTTTTGAGTACCGCTTTGTGAGATAAAGCAAAAGCAAAAAACTAAAAAAAAAAAAAAAGACTGCAACATTTGTTTTCTGCTGAATGTGCCCAGGCTTTTTCTTCTTCCTCCAACTCTCCTCTCTTACACTTCTCCATCTTCACCTCCCACTCACTCTATAATCTGAGTCAATCGGGCGCATGTCGAAACACATGGCGATCGCAGTGGGCTGATGTAAGTAGAGGAGACATGCCAGTCGGATACAGGCTGTGTGATGCGATAAAAAAAAATCCTATCCTTTATTGCATTGTGTCACAAATCGCGCTCCTCACAGCATCGTTTTTTCATCTCTTTTTTGACGACGCTTTATGTTTCGCCCAGCGGGGGATGCAGGCAGGAAAAAAAATTGTGCGAATGCAACACAAACATGGAGGAGAGTGAACGTGACACACAGGACAACAGGAGAGGGACTCCTACTTTAAGACCTGTGGTCCTCAGAGTGGGATCCAGAGACCCTCAGGTCCTCAGAACCCAGAAAACACAAAATTCCACAATAGGAGAATTTAGGACCATTTGAACAGAAGACTGGCAGAATTTAACATGAATAAATAAATTTTTTGATTTAATAGTATTTTTGTTTACTATTTTTTGTGTATTATTTTTCCTTTGCACATGAATTTATTTGATTTTATACATTAAGGCGTAAAGAAATGGGGAGAACTATTGCACAAATAAATACATTTTACATTTAAATATGAATAAATTATCAAATAAAATAAATAATCACATAAGTGAGGAAATGGAAAATTGCATTTAATTTGTGAATTAATCAAAGGGAAAATTAAATAAAATCATTCCTCCATAATTTGCCCTTAAATTAAAGCAAATATCTTCTCCGATGACTTTAACTTAACTTTAAGGGTCCCTCACTTGAAAAGACTTTAAGAGCTACTGTCATAAACACAGTTTAAAAAAAAACATACTTTTGCAAATTAGGCTGCAGATTTAAGCACAGCTAATCAAATATGGCAAGTACCTTTTACCTAATATATATTTTAAAATGTAATAAGATGATAATGACCTACAAAGGGTTCACAATGTGGGGTCCGTGGACTCCCAAGGGGCCTTGAGGGGGGGTGCAGGCGGTCCCCAGAACACAAAAGGAATCATTTATTTTTATTATAGGTCCATCAATAAGTAGCATAATGTGGTCATGGATTTATACACTTTCTGTAGTAAAACATATAAAAGCAGCAAAATCATCAGATTGATGACTTTTAGAACATTTTATCAAATTAAGGTCTGTTTTCTGATTTGTGTAGGTTTCGGGGTCCTTGATGTAAATAGGGGTCCTTGGTGTAAAGAACCACAGATCTACAACATGATCTGTGTTGCTATGTGGATGTGATATGGGACTATATCGGGATATGAGATCATATCACGCAGCATGTAGGTGGCAGATGGTAAACTGGACAGTGAGGAGGAGAGCAGTGCCGGACGTCCTCCTGTAACCCCGCTGAAGTGGGCAAACCTCACACTTACCATCATATATTATGGATGTTGTTACATATTCTTTGTAATATTGAGCAGCCAACACCAAACAAGACTACTGATTCCAGGTTTGGCTAAAAGCAAAGGGAAAATCTGGGGACTGCTGTAATGGTAGTTTACTGTACTGCATTGTGGATATCTCAAAGATCATTAGATCAGTCTCAAGAGATCATAGTAGGGATGCAACTAATGACTATTTTGATAGTTTATTAATCCATTAATTATTGATTATTAATTGATTTGTTGTTTGGTTTATAAAATAGTGTGAAATTCCAATCACAGTTTTTCTTATTATCATAATAACGTAATTGTTTGCAGGTAATTGATTAATCTTTGCTGCAGCACTACTTTATAGTTGGTTTGGATCTGCAAAGGAGAGTTGTAAGAAAAAGATTACTTTTACGGATAATGACTTGCAACTCTATTGTGATGCTGTTAACTTTTTTTGACATATTCCTAAAAACCTAATTTAAAAAAAAATATTAGACACTTATGGTTCTCAAATATGATGCATCAGGTAAGAGTAAATTATGCACTTAATTGATGCAGTGGGATATTTTCCCCCCTCTCTTTCTACTAGATGACACAGATCTGAAGTACAAAAGGTGAGACTCGTCATTTTGAAATTAAAACAGATTGACAAAAAGTCGATTTTTCCATGAGCAGCGTATCAGAGTACAAAAACGCTGACAAGCGTTTTTTCGGATTCAAGGACAAATGCTAGGAAAGTTTCGACTTTCATTCTGTGTCTTGTCTCTGCGACCGTGGCTGTCAGGGAGCAATGAAATGAGCACGGTGACGTCAGACACCACTCACATCCTGTCTCTTACAATATTCTAACAGGGCAGTGACAGCTGTACAGAGGGCATCCGGCAACATCCACTCTAGATTTCTAATCCACATACATCTGCACAATCACTGTCCCTTTTCATAAAAGCAAAAAAGCCTCCACAGACTCAAAAAAATTTTTTTAAGTTATTCTCTTACCTGTCTTGTGACTGCTCTTCATACATCCTCTCCTTTCCCTCTTTGAAGAGCCGGATGGCCCGTTTGGATTTCTTCATAAGGCTGTCGATATAGATTTTAAAGTACTCATTCTCACTGAGCTGTGTAAGTCTCTGGTTTTCCTCGTATTTGCCTAGGATAAGCCGCAGGTGCTGGTAGGCATCAGGTAAGATATCCAGGATGTACGGGGGGCTGTTTTTCAGCTGGAGCCTGGGATTTTGGCAGAGGCGGACCTGCGGCAGAGAAATCCATTAATGAGTACGTGCTTGGACGCTCTCAGCTTTAATTGCGCCTTTTACTTTAGAAAGTGAGATCCGGACGTTTGAAATGCAGGACGGAGCAGGATGCTGATTTGCTGAGTTTGGATTGTGACTCCCCGAGATAAAGCCACACAGGCCAGAGAAAACACTGCATGTTTGCAAACCCTAAGATGTCAGTGAGTGAATGCTAATTATGTTCTTACTTGTATTGCAAGAGACACACATCTCTATGTGACTATTAACAGATGACTCCTTGTTGATGTTATCAGTATCCTTACGCATTATCTTGTTTTAATGAATCAGTCACCTCCTGACACATTGTCAGCGATGTCTCAGGGACTTTGACAAACATGGCACCACATAAGATGTGCAAAATTAGCATGTCAAACAAATGCTTGAGTTAATTTAAGACACCATCTGAAAATCTGAGCAGAGAACAAATGTGCACCCTATTAGCATTAGCCCCACCTCACCATGTGCATCCATGACAAAGACTTTGTCTGCTGCCATCTGGTACACAGGCCTGATGGGTTTATCACAGCACACTCACAGCTATACCTGTCATTATACCTTGTCCTGAGCTGTAATTCAAAATAGCCTTTATTGCGACAGGCCTACTTACAACTTTATCCATGAACTTCCAGGTTTTCTCCACAGTCCGCCGGTCAGCGGCAGCTTGTTTCGGGGGTCCCACCGCATCATGGATGGCATCGAAGATGCCTAAAATCCGACCTTTGCTTCGGTTCGGTCCACGTCCGCCAGGGTTTCGGCCACTGAGAGCAGTTGCCATTTCCTATACACTGAGTCAACGAAAAGGGACCATTGCTCTCAGATTTTAAAAACATTTGCAATTTGTTAAAAAGCATGAAAATTAAAAAAAAAATAACACTAATAATATACAGTATTTGCATAGAACCTATAGAACCTATATATAACATAAATGTTTAAAATGCATCTCACTGGGATTTTTTTGACAGTTCCATGGCTTGTTGTATCATTGTTATAGTCAGTCATACAGCTTCCTAAAAAGGGAACTTCTCAACTTTTCAAGTGAAACACAAAGGAGCCTCATCTGTCCAACACAGAAACACACTCAGAGGAGCTGTTACAGAAGCATCGCTTCTCCCTTAAGTACTGCTCAACACACACCTGAAAGGACCCTTTGTGTCGGGCCCATGCTCGTGATAATGGACTGACAGGTAGAGGACTCCAAAGGGACTATTAGAGAATGTCAGGTGGTCTTTGAGGGGGTGGATGGGGGTGGAAGGGGGTCCATCGTTCCAGTTCTTTTTCAATTACTAAAGGTTTTACATTATAAGATGAATGCACAAGGATGAATTCTCATGCTCCTTTGCTGCAACCACATCCACTCACTGCACGGCAGTGATCTACTAACTGGTGATCATGTAATGCTCAAACATTAAAGTGTGAACATAAGAAAAAACCTTTAATAATGGAAAAAAAAACTCTGCTTCTAATCTTTGCTTTATGTTCACATGGTGCTCTGACGTCAGCCAGTTTTGCTGTCATTAAAGTACCATCCTGGAACTGTTGTTGGGGTTCATACAACTATTGTTTCCTTAGGGGGCTAAAAGCTGGCTGAGCCGCAACTCAGAGGAGCCAGTTGAAGCCCAGAACGGGAACTCTTGTGGCTTCATTAACATGGGGGGAGAGGGGGCAGAAAAAACAGCAAGTCCTAACTTACCAAACCACCAGGGAATGTCTGCTGGGATCCCTGCTCAACTCCGTCCACATCCAACGCACAAAAAACAAGGAGTGTCCAAGTGTCCAGGGGGGAAAAACAGAGTCGGGAAAAGTGTCCAGCGTGTTTAAAATCCGGTCACTTCACGATAAATCCTCCATGTTTGAAGTCGTCGTATAAAAAAAGCTGTTCCCCACTGGCTGTCGGAGGAGTTGGATAGACGCGAAGCTGGGAGGTTTGTACAGTATGTTTTGTGCGGGGACATCAGTGTGAAGTCAGCTACCGCGAGAACTGCCACGTCCGCCTGGAAATTTCAAAATAAAGGCTTCCGTTTTGTTCACGCGGCGCCGAACGCGCACGCTGCCGCTCCGTTATTCAGCTTTTACGCTGAAAGTCTTGAACGCGAATTCGCTAAAAGTAAAACCACTTTCATTTTTTTCGAAGAAAGAAAGAAATATATATATTAAAGCATCAACCTCAGCAAAAATTAATACTGGAATAAATTTTGAAATATAAAATAAAAAAAATACGTTGCCATATTATTTCCTGTGTTTTCCGTCGATGCTCCGGCTAGCTTGACGCGGTTGTTCCAGCGGTAGGAGGGTCAATGGGAGTATGAAGCAATATTTTCCAGGAACCGACCAACGCAATGACAGAAGCGACCAGACACCCATTGGTGCTCAGCCGGTGTCACGTTTGACAGATTCAGATTAAACAGCCTCCTCCGGTCCCAGGATAAAATAAAAGGCTTTATGATGACACCCAGGGGACAAAGTTGATAACGGCAAAAAAAATTAATGTATGCGTTTTGTGATTTCAGTGATTTCAAAATAAACGTTTCTTCACGTGCGCAGAGTTATTAGCGCGTCTAATTTTAACACTGATTATGTTTTAACGCATATATACACTATATATACTCTTTACTAGCGCATAAACGAGTCATTACTTAAAACGTTACTGACGAGCTTGGCTTTATTTTCTTTTGCGTTGTACTTCCGGTAACAAATACAATTTCACGCTTTTATTTTGGAGGTAGCGGGTCCAACTTCCACTGTTGTTTTTGCTTCACGAGCCACAGGGTGACAGGAGAAGGGCCGCTCCCAAAGAAATCCACACAAGTCCTCTCACTCCGAACAAACGAGCAGTGTTGTACCGGATATGACACAAGAAGTGTGGGTGTTAGAAATATGTACGGTACCATAACAGGCAACATTTGTTATTACAGTGAGGCAACTTGGAAGTAGGTGTAAAAAAATAGTAAAGGAACAACATCAGTTTGCACTGATCTTATACAAACCAGTACACTATTTAAAAAAAAGTAATGATTGTAAAATGATGACAGAATTGTAGGATGATCACTATGTTAGAGTGAAATCACTGTAATAAAATACAGGGGAGAAGTCACATGGAAGCAAATCCACTGACACTGCAATATTCCAGCCATCCCATAATATTAGAGAACAAACTGAAACTGTTGTGACTCTCAATGTGATAAAACATTCATGCACAGGGCTCATCTACCGTTTCATGCTCTATTTAAATATTTCACTTTCATTATGAATTTAAATATGAAACGTATCACATAAAAAAGGAAGACTTTTGCAGATGTAAGTACACAGTACTACATCATCTATATGCTAATGTTTGAACGTGTCAACAACCTGAGTGTGCATTTGGTCAATCAATAATGTTCCAAAAGGCGTGTGACCCTGCTGTTAAAAAGGTCTTTAATATTGAGTTTGTAATGGACCTTGGGGCCGTTCCCGAAGGAACTGCTGAATGTTGACCAAGACATGTTTTGTTGTATGCTGAGGCTGTATAAATTGTGTAAAACACCTGAGCAGCTTTGTGTTAAAGGTCTCTTTTGTGTTAACTTTTGAAGTTTATATATCTCTAACAAGATATATTTGTAGTTTTAAGTACCAAAAACAACAACAATATAATTGTACAGACAGGGAGCTCTCAGTCCTAAAGTGGGCCACATAATGTGAAACGTTAAGATATATTTTTTGTGAAAATGAAAAATAAAATGGAGGATAAAACACAGCTCTCAGGATGAGGCATAAAAGTCAAATCTAGCTTTACCAAGCTCAGTCCTAACATGCAGTATGTCAAAAAAAACATTTGATCCTGTGATCTGGTACTATACACACCATACAATACTACTTGATCAATTGATCAATATACGAGTTAAGCTACAGAAAAGCTATTTGATTGAGAAAACAGTGACATTACTGTCACTAAACCAAGGAAATGTAATTAACTACCAAGATGCACAGTGTATATGTTCATATATATGTTTATATATACATGTATGTGTATGTGCATATAGCAGATACAAACATCCGAATCACAAACATTCCTACACGAACATCCGCCGACTGACGTCTGTAAATGTTTGTAAAATGCTGTGCCCAACACTCATCTCCCTCACCTCTCACCCAATTCGTTCTTGCACGTGTCCCTGTGAGCATCTCAGCAAATCAGGCTGCGTAAAACCTTGGATGTTTTACTGTTTCTCTACAACTAAACCTTATTTATCATGGCTGATAAAGCAAAGGCTAGTGCTAGTGGCAAAAATCATAAGGCAAGTGATGATTGTGGTAGTGGTAAGAAACACCAGGCATTCTCTATTGAAACAAAGGTTGCTGAAACAATTTGGCTTACAAACAGCAACGCTGGTAATAGCTAATACTGGAAGGTTAATGTATTTTATTATTACAAAATCCATGTTAAGCCTGTAAACCTGAGGATATAAAGTGATAATAAAACACATCACACATATTGATTTTATTTAAAATTTGGTTAATTTCATTAACTATGTGAGGGGGTTGTGAACTGGTGGGTTTAATTTTCAGAGGGTTCCTGACTTTCAAGAAGTTAGCAGCATCCGCTTGTGACCCGCAAGGGAGTACTTAATGATTTTATTTTGTTTTTCGTTTCAGTCTGATGCATGTATTTCTTAATTGCATAAAATGCAGTCTGATGTGTCAAAATGTTGTAAAATGTTTGTAATGTACAATGTCCCTCTATAACAAAAGTAATTAAAAAAATGAAAAAAATCTGTATCAATCCAGATGAGTTTTCTATATTAACATGGCTCATCAACTGCTAAAACAAGATCAGGAATGAAACATTTTCCTGAATTTCATCCAGAAGTACATCATGCAAGATGCATTGTTTAATGAAATGCTTACAATGTTGTTTTCTAAGTCTCTCGTCAGATTTCTGTTGCCTAGTTCATCTGACACATTCTGTAGGGCAGTGATCATTGATGCTATGTGTGAAGACTCCACTGCCTGGGTATTTGGGAACTCTATAATTAAAATTTGCTAAATTAAACTTGACGTCGGCAGATGTTTTACATTCTGCGATGAGCCGTGAAAGATCCAGTTCCAGAAAGATTTCCTTCAATTTGATGAAGGCCTCTGGAAACCAATTTAGATTTAAATCACCATGAGAATTAGTTCAGAGGTAGCACAGGTAGACAATAGTTGTAGATCCTATATATATATATATATATATATATATATATATATATATATATATATATATATATATATATATATATATATATATATATATATATATAGGCCTTTTTACCTAGAAAACCCACAAGAAGGCCAATTGGCCACAAGTCCCCCCTATGGACACTCATTTTATTATGGAAATGTGGTTGTAAGCACATAGCTTTAGTTCTGAGATGGATTGATTGAACATACCCTTAGCAAAAAGTAGTATACCTAAAGTTTATTTTATGAAGTATACTTCTGTATAAGTCTAAGTATAGAACAGAAGTGCACGCACCATGTACTCTTAGTGTACTTGAAAGTATACTAATTTATTACTTTTTCACATAAATTGGAACATTTTAATATTTTCATAATTTTTTATAAAAGTATTCTTCAAGTATATTTTAGAGTTCATTTTAAGTTTACAAAAGTAGACTTTAAAATATACAAGATGTACACTCATCTATATACTATCAATATACTTACTTAAAGTATACCACAAGTACACTTATTTATATACTGCCATTGTACTAGTTACTAGTTTATTATCCAGCTGACTGGGTGGTATCGCATTGCACTTTGTTTAGAATTATCAGTAAAGCCAAGTATACTTTACTATACTATTCTATAAGTAAATAAAGTATAGTTCATAAAAGTCAACTTCAGGTATACTTCCTCAGTTTTAGTATAATATAAGATTACTTATAGTAAACTTTAATAGACTTAAACTGGACTATGAGCTGTATGCAGTGGAAAGGATCAACAGGAAGAATCGGATCAACACACTGACATTTATTGTAAAAAAAAAAAAAAAAACATATTTACAAAGATAAAAAGCAGTTTTTTCCCCAGTTTTGGTGTGGAGGGTTTTTGCATTGTTATTTTTTGAGCAGTCACTCACAATCCTGGCACTGCCATTGCTCCTTTCGGCATTTCCCACATGTATACCGGTAGCAGTCAACACAGCGCACAGTTGCATTATTGCCCTTACATTTAATTTTAGCCTGACACTTGGCTCTTTTTCCAAGTTGTGGTGTGGGGGGTTGTTGCCAAAATGATTGTTCTTTTTGGGCCTTTTTCATAGCTACGTGGTTGTGAGCCAATTCTATCGCGAGCTCCAGCAGGAAATCCACCCGTCTCTCGTGCCTCCCGGTGCATAATTGATAGAGGACGTGTGCATTCAGTGTTGCTATATCTATCATGTTATAGAACACTGCTACTGGCCAGCGCCGTGTTCCTGCACGGACAGTGTACTCCCGCACCATCTGGTCCATGACGTCGACGCCACGCTTTGTTGTGTTGTAGAGTGTGATGGTGTTTGGCTTCTTTTTGGCGGTATCCTGTGTCTGAATCCTGTTGTGCATGCTGCTGAGAACATATATAGTCTTCTTCCGCTTGGGCGCATACACCGTCAGTGTGGCACCAGTGGTTGAAAATACTTGGGTGGTAAATTCATTGCGGTGCATCTGTCTAATTGAATGTGGAATTTCTTGGCGAATCTTGTTGACTGTGCCGAGGATGGTTGTATTCCGGTTAAGTAGTCGTTTTGCGAGGGGCAGTGATGTAAAAAAATTGTCCGTGGTAACATTTCTGCCCTTGTCCAGGAATGGTTCCATCAGCCTCATGACTACACTCTCAGCCACTCTCTCCCCACGAGGTCGAGTGGGGTCCTTGCCAAGATATGGGAGGATGTTGCAGACGTATTTGGTTTTCAAGTCACACGCCACCCAAAACTTGATCCCAAACTTGTCTGGTTTAGATGCAATGTACTGCAGGAAACAGCAGCGAGTCTTGGACGGGAAAAGTTGTTCATCGATGGTGATGTGTCGACCAGGGATGTAGGATGTGATGCAGTTGGTGACAAACAATCCCCATATGTTGGAAATTGCAGCAAACTTATCGGTCTGTGCTCGCTCGCTGCGGGTGTCCCTGTCATCAAAGCGCAGGTGATGCATGATGTTTTGGAAACGCCCTCGGGACATGGTTTCCATGATCTGTGGGCTCCCCAGGTTTTTTGACCAGCAGTCACGCAGTGATGGCACCCTGATGATTCCCCGCACGATGATGATGGAAATAAATGCCATTAGTTCAGGGAGGCCCATGAACCAATCCTCATGCTCCGTTTGCTTTGCATGTTGAACTGTACAGTCTTGAATAATACCAAGCATGTCCTGTGTGATGAAACACAGGAAGCTCTGAAGACGACTTGTGATTGCCCTCCTGGCCTTAGCTGTTGGCTCTCCATCCGCATTGTATGGCGATGGCAGGGTGAAATGTGGACCCGTTCCCACCTGTTCTTCATGCCATACTGTGCCATCTTTCGTAGTCTCTGTCACATCAGTCCCCAGGCGAGCTTTTTTTTTTGGTTGGGGAGCAGTCTCCTCATCTGTAGATGACTGAGAGAGCTCGGAGTCTGAATCCACCCGAAGGTTGATGTCCTCTCCATCTGAGACGCAAGGGTTTGCTCCATCCAGGATCATTTCCAATGCCTGTTGAGTGGTAAATCCCTGCAGCTTTGTTTCTTGGAGAGGAGCTTCTTTCACCATAAAGGTTTCAGACTCCTGCTTCAGTACCAGTTGTTCCTCCTCCTCCACCTCTTTAATCTGTACAGGCTTTGTGTCCAGACTGATGCAGAGCCCCTCCTGTTCCTCTTCAATCTGTGAAGGTTCTGGTTCTTCTTGGCCCAGACTGGGGTTCCACTCCTGGTCAGCGAGATCCTCCTCCTCCTTACAGACATGTTGATGAGGGAGCTCTGGAAGGACAAAAGAAAAAAGGTGATGAAGAAAACTGGTACCACTTTCTGACAAGGACCACTTCATTATGTGTTTATAAGCATCAATTAATGCTAATTAATCACACAATTCTTAAATCTAGGAAACTGAATAAACAGTTCATCATAAAGAGAGTAACATGGGGAGAAAGCAGCAGAGGTTTCTTATATTACTATAAATGTTTATAGGGGAGAATGTGTGTATCTATCCTAATGTGTAACGTCGAACACATCAGGACAAACAATTATATATTTTACCATTTCGGTGCTATATAAAGTGTATTACTCTTCATTTATTATGTATAAATAGTTGAGGTTTTACAGACCTGTTTTCTTTATTTCAGATTTCACAGCGGTATCAAGCAACTCTTCTTCTTTTCCTTCCGCAGCAGTAACGTTAGTTCCGGTGAAATCTCCCAAACACTCAACTGACGACATCGTTGCTGAATCACCAGTAAAAGTGAAAATTAAGAAGCGTTTCTATTTCTTTTCGAGCACCGCACACAAAGCGGTTACCAGAACAACGAGCCCGTGTTAGTTTACTTCCGCCGGAAGTTACGCGTTTCTTTCTTCTTCTTCTCAACTGGGATGACAGAATCTTCCAAGAAAAAAAAAACATGCACCTAAGGTACCATTGTATGGATAACTCAGAGTTTATTTATTCAAGAAAATGAATCAATAATAAAAAATAAAACATCAGTTTAGTTGGAAATTATTTTTCTTTCAACGTACCAATCAATTGATCACCTAATTGTTGCGTTAACCTACATGTTTTTAATGGAACGTGTAATTTTGTTAATGTTGCTATTTGACTTTAATTTACCTTATATATTTTAATTTTCTTTATATTGTGTCCACTTTCTCAGTCTGTGATGTTTGATATACAATGTAAAATGCTTCATTATACAGTCAATATATTTATTCTATCATTCAATTTAATGTCATTCTCAACTTTTCTATATTGTATTCCATACTGTGCACATAATCTATTGTACGCCCATCCTGATAGAGAAATACCTCCTCTGTTTCTCTTCCTGAGGTTTCTTCCTCTTTCTCCCCCATTTAAAGAGTTTTTAGGGAGTTTTCCTTGCATGATGTGATGGTCTAAGGCAGGGACGTGGGGTCAGGAGAGGCAAGTGAGGCAGAGCCTCGCCTGTCATCATGACAAGTAAAAAAAAAAAATAATAATAACATATTAGGAATATTAATATTTGTCCACTGATCTTTATGTATGACTGATTTCAACCAACTTTATAGTCAAAATCGCTGAAATTGCATATTTCGTGTTCAAATACCGGGGTGAAACGTGAGGTGCGGCAGCAACGAGCCTCAACTCAGCTCTGAATGCGCAATCCATCACAAGCTGGGTTGATACCTGCAATTGGCCCGTGCCTGTTTCCGTATCGCTGCATGTCGCCAACATGATGTTTACATATATGTTTATATACCCTGATTTTCCACAGTCTGGCTAATGTCTTTAACCATTAACCCTTAATGTTTGTTAATGACCTATTTAGGTGCAGGGTGACGATTTCTTGAGTAACACGGGATATTGTGACCTGAAAAATTTACCACAAAACCTCAGCAAACAAGAAAGATTGACCACTCACATTCAAAGCCAGATTGCTTTAAACTAACTTTTCACATAAGCCCATATCCCTCTGGCTCTCCTATCCATCCTAAACATATACTATAAATCCCTATAATTATGTTATCCTGTTATACTGTACTCTTCTCAATTTCTTCCCTGTTTTAATGTATTGTACTCTGTACACACAACATCTATTACAAGCCTATCCATCTTGGAAGAGGGATCCCTCCTTTGTTAGCCCCATATGCTCGGGAGATGTTATGTTGCTGTTGTACAAACTCTACAATGGCGTGTGTGATTTGTATTTGGGGTTATACAAGACAAAAATTGACTTCACTTGAGTTAAACACTTTATATCCTTTGGCAGCTACATCCAAGTTTGAAACCCTACAGGACAACCATGACTGTCAGAATCCAGCTAATGAGATGGACTCCTCCAGAACAGGTTTTCAAATTCACAGTAAAGCCTATAGCTTTTGGGCTCTGCAGATGGACCACAGCCACGAATGGAGACTGACTGGTCAAAAAAAAGGGTCACATCCTGCATTGTGCACTTTTGGAAGGGCACCATAAATAAAGGAACAATTCATCTTTTTTTAGAAAGTGTTTATTAGTATAACAGATTTTTGACTGCTGATGCAGTACATCATTTAAGAGAAAATGTCAGAGAGCAGCTTGGTATGTTGTAGTTTAGATCAATGAAAAAGACAAAAAAATGGACAAAAATTTCAATGGGTACAAATGAAAATTGATTGTGTAAGTAGTAATCACGCTAATCACTATTTATACATTTCAGCCATAAAATAAACACAAAGTAAGTTTAGTCTTGCCCTGTAATCTGTAACTTCTGGTTTGGATTTCAATCAGGAGAGATGTTGAATTGAAAATGATGATTATTGCATTAAATTAAAATGCACTTTGATATCTGCGTTCAAAGGGGTTTCATCCCTGCTGCTCCGCAGATAGGACGCCCCCCCCTCCCTCATCCGGACACTGCTGGTGGTGGCCGACGTGCTGCTGTTTGCCAGAGAAATGGAAAAGCAAGCCTGAAGCAGTGAGAAGCAGATGGGCAGACGAGCAGATGACCAGAATGTGGCGACAGGGGAGGCGGAGGGGAGCATTATCAGCTGGATGAGCGCTCGACCGGAAAGACAGAGAATGTCCTTTTTTTGAGTGGGCAGAGGCAGCATGTGTCGCTGAGCCACTGGTCGGGCGAGGGCAGCAGAAGTGATCAGCTGTTCGGAGACTTGACAGATGAGGAATAGCATTATGCTGCATGGAGAGCAGAGCAGTAACAATGGAAAGGTCTTCCTGATGGAACCTTCACTATGCTTCATTAGGCATCCCATTTAAACATTTAGTAAGTATTTATGACTCAGTCCTTTTTGTGGATTTTTTCATGGATTGACCATCTGATCAATAAAAAATATGCAAATATGGGTTACCTTCTTACACAAAAATGAAATGTAACCAATCCATGAATAAGGAAACAAACACGTATATCTATACAGGAAAAACTAAGTTAAAATACCTTGTCTGTCAGCACAAGTTTAAAACTCAAAAATTTAGACTGCGCTTTTAACATAAATCCATTAAGATTGTCCAATACCATTATGTAACATAAAAAAATCTACTCAAGCTTCCACTTCTCTATAGGAATCCATACATCCTAGGCACTGCGCTATTAAAGACAATGAAAAACATGTGTTGGAACATTGCAGATAAACCAAGTTTCCTATATCCTATATGGTTGTGAGAATCTTATTCAATTCAAACCTTTATTTATTCTCAAAGGGCAAATAAAGGTTTTTGATTTTTTACAATGTCAGTGAACATTATACAATCGAGAATCGGTTTACACGATAGTCGATATTATCATATAAAGTGAAGATAATGGGGAAAAAGACTTTCAAAGAGCTGTGAGAGGACTACTTCAATTTTTTAATCTTCTATGGGATATTGGAGCATTAATCTTCAGGGTGAGCTGAAGATCATTCCAAGGAGTCGGGGCATCGTGACAAAAGGCCGACTTTCCCAAGTTCAATCTGTAAACAAGGAAGCTCCATTATAAGCCTTTTTTTCCCGAGCGTGTCAAATAGCCTACAGTTCCAGTCTTATAACGATGTAAGATACGGAGAGATAGATTCCCGGTAATTGCCTGAAAGATAAATAGATACCAATGTTTAGTTCATCCACCTGCCGAAGAAGACCAACACACTCTCTCATATGAGCATATAAAATGCAGTGGTGCATATTGTATCTGTCACCAGTGATAAATCTAAGAGCGCAGTGATGAACAGGATCTAAAATTTTAAGAGGCGAAGGAGCAGCGCTTCTATAAACCATAATCCAGGACCGATAGAAGGAGCCTTTCAACGACCTGTCATTGGGAATCTAATCACCTTACTGCACTAAAAGACAGATTATTCTCATTCTGTTTGTTCATTGAGTGATTCCAGATTATCTTTTGTAACCTTTTCTATGTCTGACCTGTTATCTAGCAGAAATATGTAGATTCTGGTTCTTTATTTGATTCCGGCAGAAGAATCGGATGCAGAGTCTCTTTACGCTGTAATCAAAGCGGCTCCTGGGGAAATGTAACATTGATCACACTTCCTATATCGCTCAGTGTTGTGACAGCCTGGCTGTCATGTCTGGCTTTCACAATGGAGAAATTCACAGAAGAGGCGCCTCGGGCAAATTAAATTTGCATTCCACACGCACTCTCTCGATCTGGTTTTGCCGGACTGTGTCCGAAACTTGAAGAAAGCGAGAGATTTCTTTTGTTGTCGGCGCAAGACATGTATGTATGTTTTTTTTTTCTCCGAACAGATCAGACCAGAGCAGCCGGGCAAAATCGATTTCACTGTTTCATTGCACTTTTATTCCTACATTTATAAAGCGGACAGTATCACGTTTTTTTTTTTATGAAACTGTGATTGAACCCCTGTAATCAAATCAGATGAAGGTGGTGAAGATGTTGAGCCACAGCAAAAGAGGAATGGATTCATGAAATAAACATATCATACTCCTAATATTTTGGGGGAAAAAAACTAATTTCTAGTAAACCAGCCATCTATGCCAAGAAGAAAAAATAGCAACAAATGGCATTTTCACACCATCACTTTGATTATTTGGTCTACACCATTACTGATGTGTAGCATAAAGATTTAAATGTGGTCCACTTTCATACCTGCAAATTAACCAAAACTGCTCTAATTGATGTTTCATTAAAGTTTATCTTCACACAAACAGGAAATTAAATAATTAGTAGCCCCTCCCATGATGCATCGATAATTTCTTTTGGCTTTTAGAGACAACAGAACTATGCACCTTTGGTTCAAAAGGACTTTTATTTTCAAATGCAAAGCACAGACAGAAATCAAATGTTTATCTCAGCCTATTTCCTTCTTGTCTGTATTATAACTGATACAAACACATACAGTATTTCTATTATTGAAATTTTACGATTCAGCTAAGTACTGTATGGTTGTGATGCTTTTTAGCCTGTCAAAAAAGCACATTAAAGCTAAAAAAAAAAAACTCTCAGATTTTAGAGACTGTGGGATTCAATTCAAACACATATATCTCTTGATATATAGTCTCTTGATCTTTTTGCTTGAGACTTCCGCCGATGTCACGCACTTAGTCATCACAAGCGTAAAAGAAGCACACAGAGGACTGTCAGGGAGCCGTATGAGGACAGGCTGATCCTCTGCATAGAGGTTGATGGCAGTGGACAGCCAGCCAGAAGAGAAGAGACGACCCCAACAGTCTCCAATATGTTTGTACGAACTATAAAAGCCATTGGAGCGAATCTGTGATTTGTGATTTTGGGCTATACTATTAAAACTGACTTGACTTTACTTTAGTGTGAATCTCTAATTCAAACCAAACATCCATGCTTGATTAAATTCCTTAAAGAGGAGAGCCCTGTGCCCATGGCGAAACCGTCACAACCTATCTGAGAAACAGGATGGTAAACCCGTGTCCCAGCAATCTGCTTGTCTACACATGCAGGAAAAAAAGGAGACGTATTCTATATACTGTATGTCATTTTTCCACTTGGCTCTCCTTGTCAGGGTGGAGACTGCACACAAAGCTGTAACCGTGGAGAATGTGAGCCGACGGGCCTTCTGCCCTCCTAATTAACCTCGCCCTCGCCGTGCGGAGGATTTCATGCTTTGGAAAATCTTGGAAACTCAAGTGAGTTTTAATGTGCAGCCCATGGGTTGTCCTATAGGACTCGCTGGAAGTGGGAGTGGACTGGTTAGCTATTTTTTGACATTCCGGAAACAGGAAATGTCACGTTGACCTACTCCTGTTGCAGCATGTGTGTCGTTGGGCGCTGTCTGAGTGTCCGGTGCTGAAGTTCAGCACAGGTGCCAGCTGATCTTCAGCAATGGACAACGCCAATTTTGTTAAATAGTCTTTGTTCCAAATCAATTAAAACATCATCAAACATTGGTTCGGTTTTCCAAACCAATACTGTTTGAATCGGTCAAATGCTTTTTACAGGTCTATAAATAGTGCAGCATCATATTTCTTTCAATCTAAAGATCATTAACAAGTTAACTCATTATGTCCCAAATGACACATACTAAGAATCCTAATATAGAATATGTTTACCACATGTTAATGCCACATGTTTCATATACGTCAAAATACAGATCTTTGGGAATAAAAAATATTATTCTGAAAAAAATGTTAGAAATGTGTTCTATGTGACCTACGTGGTCGATGCTATAACCCACATAATTTTCCTTTATAGGTTAATTAGACATTTTCGGTACCTATATATTTACCTGGAATGTTTCAGCAGACCTTTACATTCTACTCATTATGTTTCCACACAATTATCTGTACCATTTCACTATTATCTGTATTGCCCTCCTTACATTTTAAAGGTGCTACATTATGAATGAAACACCTTTTCAGTGCTTGTGTGTGAATATCGAGGTCTCTGGTGTTCCACCTAACACACGGAGTGTAAGACCATCCCCTATGTAGTAATGCTGTGACCTGGTGGAACTGTTGTGATGTCACAAACAACGGGTGGTGAAGTTCTGTAGCATTGTGCAACCTTTTTTTTAAAAACAGAAAAAAACAACTCTAAAGGCAACGTCACCAGGGGGGCATGAAACCATGATGCTAATGTTTCACACCTTACACGCTTGCATGACGTGGCGTCAAACCTTTAAAGGGTTTTCTCAGTGGACTAGTAAAGCTCGAACAAGCTGCATTTAGTCTTAAGGAGGTTCGTGTAAGCTCATATATAAATACATATATAGGCTACATCATTGCAAATTCATGGACTTATATAAAATGTTAGCCTGCACATCAACATTCATCACACATCAGATGACTCACGATGAAAGTATTTTAATTTGACACCAGCATGTCCCATTTTACTCGCCTCAATCAGAAAGATGTGTTTGCTTCCTTTGATAACTTGAAGAGGGCCCTTGGACGCTTCCATTATGAAGTGAAGGACTTCGGAAAAATGAATGAGACGGTTCAAGTTTGTCAGTGTCTGGTATTAAAACAAAAAAAAAAGGCTTCAATGGTTTTTAAAATACATGACGTGACGAATTCATCAGTGAACAAAACTGAATGACTTTGCAATATGTTAATATATACAGCTGTGCCTCTAGGTTTACATACCCTGGCGGAATTTATGATTTCTTGGCCATCTTCTTTATATTTCTTTTAAGAAAACATTATAAACATTATGCAGTTAACTTTCAATTTACAAAACAGGAGGGATGGCATGTGCAATTTCAATAGAATGATGCATTCCACCTTAAAACATTTAATCTTTTAGTGTCCTTCTGTATAAACCATCCAAATATTTTATGCCTTGAAGCCTGAAAGATGGTCACTGGCTTCATCAGTGGGCAGAATCGGACCCTTTAGCGGGCCGGTTCAGGCCCCCGGGCCTCATGTTTGGCACCTTTGATCTATATAACATTCCCAGCCTTGTGTGTGAAGCTCTGCCTCTTTCTACCACAAGCTGCTGCCCATTCAACTCACTAA
Organism: Eupleurogrammus muticus; assembly: GCA_036785175.1. Taxonomy (NCBI): domain Eukaryota; kingdom Metazoa; phylum Chordata; class Actinopteri; order Scombriformes; family Trichiuridae; genus Eupleurogrammus; species Eupleurogrammus muticus. Next base: position 7,934,864 of record JAYKQN010000007.1, read on the forward strand.
TCTTCTCACAGGCAGACTCCTCAGCAGCATTTGTCCCAACACCCGGCTGCACATCGCCACACACACACACACACACACACACACACACACACACACTCTGGAAAGTAACCCAGCAGGAGCCCAACCGAGCAGCCAGCTTTCTGTTCAGATAAGATAAGATAAAACAGATCTTTATTAAGCCTGAGGAGCATTTTTCTGCAGGAAATTGCTCACAAATTACAACATTTTCAGAAAACAAAACTGGGCTAAGATACTGTATAAAGTTTATAAGGACTAAATGCTAAGACAAAGAGTGTCTAATGGACTAATAAACAAATAAGATGGATTTCATAATAAAATAAGTAGACTAAAACCAAAAGCAAATGATAGTTATCATCGTGTTATTATATCATTAATATAGCTTATTACTCTTCTGTGTGTCTAATAAGAATAATGTGATGTTGTGACTATATGAAAAAGGCTTGTTCACACATGTAGTACCACTGTGATGTCTATATTTCATATCCCATAACCCACAGTGTGTTTTTTTATTCATCATTAAACGATGCTTGTTTTCTTGCACCCAAATTCGTCGTGAAAGCAGAACCACTGCAGCAAAGCAATTAAACATCTGAAAGCTGAAGAAATAAATCAAAGCCCCAGAAAACTAGGCCCAGGTTACAGCAATAGCTGTCCAGAGGTTTTTATTATTATTATTATTATTATTAAAAAAAAACAGAACACAGAAATGGATTATGAAATTGAAAAACATATTGAATAACATAATAATGACATCTATATCATCTTTTGTATCTTGTATGAAAACAAACGTAATATAAATATTAAGGTTCATACTGCTGTAATAGAAAAAAGAAAAAACTAGAAAAAGTTAATTTCATATATATATTTTTTATTAAGATAAAGGACACAATATATTTGCAATTACATATTAACACAGACACAAATGTCCTTAATAAAACAATAGCATAAACTGTCGACGTGTATAAAGTTTAGTTACTTTTGTCTCTCTCTCCCCAATTTATACACTATATCATATCTGACTTTAAGAAACACTGTAACTGGACAAGGAATAAGAAGAATGGGCATTTATTCAGCTCTGATGAGTTGGAAGCAATGATTGTGTCAGTGGAAGTGAAGCGACTCCACCTATTTGATACGATTTTTAATTAAATATCAGTCCATAATAGGCAATTGAAGTGGTAAAAAGGTGGAGAATGCTGTCATTTTAGTGTGTGAATAAAATATATGCCTGTCATCATCGTTTCTCTGACCAACGGGGAAAAAAATCCTTCACCTTTGTTCCAGGTTAATTAAACAAGTTACAGGTTAATTATTTCATTATTACAGTTATTTCTCCATAGATTCAGATTATGAGTCATCCTGGGTCAGTATGTTAATGTCCTAAAATAAACCTCACAGGATATTACAGTATAGGAGTAAAAGTATAACATTGTCTGCACTCATTATAAGAGCTGGTAAAACTTATAGTAACTTATAGTAACTTATATTCATAGTTACTATTTCTCCAAAGTATAGTGTGATATAAATGTTGACTAAGTGACCCCAGAGAAATATAGGTGGTTTGGACAAAAGATGGGATTTTCCTCACTGTCCCCATCTTCCAAGGAACATCTTCTAATGTTTCACTATTTATAATAATTAACTATGTTCCAACAACAACTGGTTATACCTGTAGCAGCAATAGAGTCTGACTTCTCTCACCCTGTTGTAATTCTCCCTATCCATCGCTACATGGACCCTAGGGATTACTGTTAAATCCCACTCCTGCTGTGACATCACAACAGGAGCCATTTCTTAATGGCTTGTGTTCGGTAACACTACAGAGGAGGCCAGACCACAATATGGTGGGATGAGTGGGTGGTTTCACAGTTTTCAGACAGACACATATTTACACACAAGCACTCAGGCCTTGTTTAATCATAATGAGACTGTGCATGTTTTCACAAATCCCTCCAATGGTTATTAAGCATCAAATAATTGTTTTTTGTCATCATAGGAGGCTTATGTCTCTGAAATAAAAAAATAAGAAAAACCTTTAGCATTGGCAGAGAAGATTTGGCTACTTTTACATGAGTCTAACCCACCTACTCAGGTCTGCTGATCATCCCAAAAGTGCTTTTCTAATTCCTTCCAAATGGGGCACCATATAAAAGGCGTTCCAATGGTAAAAAAATTTGATGACCTTTTTCACAACAATGTAAACACAAGTTTCTGCACTTCTTGCTGGTTGTAATCTATTGAGGACCTGGTCAGAATATGTGAAGAGTTTATTTGCAAAATTAAATGAACTAAATTTTGGAAAAGAACAGAGCTGAGGTTTGGATTTTTTTTGAGAACCCTCTGTTTTGCAACGTCATACTTGCAAATTAAGTCTTCCTAGATGGAACAAAGGGGGACAATTTAGGTGGAAAAGTGAGGGATTGCGGGTGATTGCCAGGATTTTGAATTAGAAGCAAGCAGAAAGCGGGAGCTAGTAGAAGCTCATGAATAGCTGGGTGACCTGCTGTTTTTGAAGGATGAAGACCAAACACATCTGGAGAGGTCTGATGGTGCGCGTGGGGCAGCCTGCCAGCAGGGAGATAGCTGCAGCAGTCAACGCGCGGTATAACAAGATCCTGCACCGGGAGCCGAGCTGCGTGCTCAGACAAGCAAGGCCCGCATCTTCTCTGATGTCGTCGTGGGGAATCGACATAACGGAGCCATCAGGAGCCCACGTGAGCCTTAAAGGTTAGTTGGTCATCAATCATGACACCTCCGATAAGGTCAGGCGAGGACCCAAGAGCAGCAGAGAGGCAGCGGATAAGGGCAAAAAAAGGTAATTTATGCTGGTCAGCAGTGTTTTGATCCTGACAGCGGGGCTGGAGTCAGGCTGGGGTGATGTATACTGAACAAAAATACAAACTTTATACGCTTTGATTTTTCATGAGGTTCAAGATTGTTTTTCTACTCTCACAAAAAGGTTATGTATATCAAATTTTGTTCACATTTTTTTTTTATTATATCCATCCAAGACCTAATGAAATGAATAGAATTATATGCATATGCAATGCTGAACTCAGTTAATACTCCCTATGGAGAGAAAGGATAAGTTTGGCCCACACTGCCATCTGCTGGCAGAGATTAAACATCAGCTGTTTCTAAATTCATTCAAGCACCGTGATTATGATTCAAACTGTATTATGAACTTAATAATTTGTGAATGAACTTACGTTTCTATGTACGCACGCACAGGACCTTTTTTTTTTCATGTCATCAAGACAATTGGACGAGCCGCGGCTGACAGCAGAACGCTGCAATATGCCAAGAGCCTGCTACTACTACTGTGGCCTTGACAGAGGCACAAATCACCTCTGTCAAAGGCCGTATTAAAATGCACCGCATGCAGAGGTTTGTAAAGCTCCACATTAAATCTGTTGCATAAATTCTTTTGAGAGTTTTTTTTTTTTTTTTTTTAGATCGGGGAGAGACTGAACTAATAAACATGCCCACATGTCTCCACAGAAGGACAGAAGCTGCATGCAGGTCTCCTGCAATGCATACACCCACTTCTTAGTTCCACAAAATGTTTTTGGTAAAAGAAACAAACAAGAGGAAAAGAAAATGAGCTAGCTAATTAGTTTTTTCATACAAAATTACTGTATGGATTTATACAATATTTGTCTGATTTTGCACTGTTCTCACATAGTAGATCCAATGTCAATTGTGTTGGATTGTGTTGTGTAAGCTATGAGTTATTATATATAGAAACTTGCCTAACGTCTGATTTTTTATGCATTTTACTAACAATATTTCAAAGTTTTCTCTATGGACCTTGTCTAAAGCTCAGGATTCGTTGCATTGAATTAACAGGATTGAGTTGGACATTTGTCAAACACTTTTCCTAATCTACAAATTTTGTGCGGTTCTTGCAAACGTGATGAAAAATCCTGCACTGCCACGGCCAAAAAAAATTGGCCACCCGAATTTGTGTCCGACAGCGGATGCTAAATGAGCCGCGCCGCCTGAAATGCAGGGACGGCAGGTTGGAAGACCTTGTCCTTGACATAACAGAGATGGATGGTGCCATTACCGGGCTGAGGGACACACTTAGGGATGAATCATTTCCTGCATTCCGTCTTGTTTGTTGGGTTGAATGTTTGAGTGAGCAGCACTTACAACCACTTTGTGCCTTGAATTGCGTGATAAAAGTGTGTAATATTAGTCATAACTGTGCATGCTGGAGTACATTTTGTTGCTGTATTGCACTATTGCACAAAATTAAAAATTAAAAAAAAGGTGTCTGTATGAGTATGATTTTATGTGTAACAGTTTTTGTACAACATTCAACTTCCACAAGTTTGATGTGGAAACATGAGGATGGACTTAACAGAAAGAAGAAGATGAACAATCAACTATTAAACATGAATATCATTGACTGTACATATTCAAAGAGGGAGAGGGAACAGATGTACAGTAATTTAAGTACTTTATATAATTAAAATATATTGTTTTTATCTCATCCTTTTAGTTGTTTTTACTATGGAAAGCACTTTTCATTTTCTGTATGTAAAGTTTGATTGATTACCAATTTCAATTTTGCATTTTGGTGTTTTATAGGTAAAGGTAATAACATGATCAATCAGAATAAAATGTTAAATGAAGAAATGTGACTTTTCATAAAGTTAGGATGTGATCCTGGTTAAGGTCCCCTTAAAATGTACTTTTAATACTTCTGTAATATGTGTATAACTTTTTACACCAGATTAAAATTGAAGCCTTATGAGAGCGGGTCCAGCTTTATTTCCTGTCACAGTTTTGGGACTAAGCATAAATTAATGTTGCGATTGATCGAAACGTCTATAATAAATTATGTGGGTGCTTTAACCAAGGGTTCTAAGCCCAGTTTTTTCCATTAGTTCCAGTTTTCTGGTGCAGACACTTGCCAGGGAAGGAATGAAGCAAATAGTTTTCATGACCCGTGCTCCGCCACATAAATATGCTTCACCCAGGCCAGATTTTTCTGCACAGAAGAATGATCCTGGATCTTTGACAGCAGAGAATCTACAGCCTGAGGAGAGCTGGGTGCATTTTTGTGCTGTGTGTGTGTGAACACAGCGATACAGGCGAGTGAAACAGC